>JAOPUD010000009.1:8924705-8936885 GCA_027122715.1 Trisopterus minutus
GGTCTAGGTCGTGCTTGTGTAAGAACTTGGCATGACCCCAGTCAATGTGGTTTTGGCGAACTGTGAGGAAGTGAGATACATGGCAGGACGCTCTAGAGACAGAGCAGTGCAGCACATTAGAATGGAAACATATCGGTGGCTGCGGCTCTCCTCACTGGGCCTGGGAACAACATCAAGACCTCTGCTGTCCGTGGAAATGCTGATGGAGGGTGATATGAGGAGGGGAAGACACGGCGGCTTAGCTAGTTTTTCCACCAAATGGCTTTATACCGAGATGCTGACAAGGTGTGTGCGTACGCTCGGCTGAAATTCACTAACTTGCCAAGTGTTTTTAGATGCAGGCCTATTAAGGCAGAGGGGGTCCATAACTCCTGATTAAAGACGTCTCCTCAGGGCTCAGCTCAGATTCTAGGGCAGCGTTCTGAGCCCCGCTAGTTAACCCTGTGTGTCGGAGCAGAGTGAGATATACCTACTAGGGGTTCCCAGATGAAAAAGCAAAACGGCAAACCAGCGTTTTGTGAATACTTGTTTTTTGTTACACTTTGACTGAAGTCGTGCAGGGAGAGTTTTTGGTGTGACACAGCAACCACAGATGACATATTTTCCACGTTACTAGGAACAACATGGGGGCTAATTCATCCTGGATGTGTCACTCAAACATGCACGGTTGTCACACACACACACACACACACACGCACACATGCGTGAACACAAACACATACACACATTCAAATGTAACCCTTTCACACACAGACAACAACCACATAGCCTTAAATGGCTTCTGTTTGCATTTACAAAGAGGAGTCAGAGCTCACCTGTGTTCAAAGATGGGATGAAATTGCAATTTCACACAGAACTCGGCAGACAACAACGGTGGCCCAATTGCAGCGTAATTAGATTTATAATTAGGGCTACAATACATCCCTCAACCATTCCTCCATGAACATAAGCGAGACAGATGCATGTTGTGCAGAAAATGTAAGATTGAACCACAGGGCACTGCGCCTTTTTGAAGGCAAGCGGTGAAATGGGAAAGGGAGTGTATTATGGAAACAAGAACAGAAACAGGGCGTCTGCATGCGCTGCTACGTGTCACCTGGTTCACCTTTCATCTTCACATTAAGACATCTCAAGATTAAAGCGCTTAACTGTTTTGGAGCCCCGCTGTAATGAGGCTGTTAAGCGGCCAGTAGAATGACTAGGAGGGCAGCAGCCCATTAGAGAGCATATTAGAAACGCGGGCTGTTCATTATAGCAATTAAAATATATAGACTATAGCTAATAAAACCCAAACTTTAGAGAACAGATTATTTTTTATTGCAGACACAATGTAATTTGCTTTGTTTAGTTTGTTTGTATCACAGTTGCTGCTCATTAAGTTGTTTTTCAACCCTCATTAACGTCCATTCACACATGTTTTATGTTTTAAATGAGCTTTACTCATTTAATTTCAATTGTTTTCCTGTGGTTCCCAAATGTACCACTCGTGCATGACTCCACGTATACTATTATGGATGGAGTAACAGCATTCGCTGATGGAGGACATTGGGTAATGAATCGCATTGGTTAGAGTAGGCTACATAGACCCATCTAAGGCAAACTTAATTATGGCTACGCTAAGTAAATCAGAGTGGCCAAAGCTCATTGCTATCTCATGTCATCGACACGAGCATGCCGAACATTCTTCAATTAAGAATGCATGTAGTGTTCAGATATTTGATGTATCACTGAACATAAGATAAGAAGAAATGTGAACAATTACTTACTAGCTTTCAATTTCAGATTTTATTGCAGCAATGTAGCTAGAAGGTAATGTTTGGAAAACAAACTGATATGAAGCCATGGTCATTTGAAATAATTGTCATTACACGGTTTTAACATTCTAACATACTGGAATGTTAATGTTCATATAGGCTTGTAATACGAACTATGACCTATAACAAGGAGATAATAATAGTACTCATAATTACAATAACGATAATCGTCATACTAATAGTAATGCATACATACATATAATATAAACATTATGAATAATAGTAGGTTGTTCTCCTGTTAGGGATATTTTGAGAGGTTCTATGCTTACTGCATGCCGCCCTCCCTCCTAGCCCACAGCTGTTGCTGGACACGTGAAGGGAAGATGTTGGGTTCTGAAGAGGGTTTCACTGACCAGGCTGCCCTCCTGGGCCAGAGTACGGCTGCCGGAGTGGGTGCAGCTGCCAGCATGCTTTGGCCTGGTTACTGCTGTGGATGCCACCTCCTCTCATACTGTGGACACCAGGAGGACAGAACACATCTGTCACAACCAGGTGACAGGATGATGCACATTAAGTCAACACTAGGCACATGCCAGCTACCTGATAATAACCCAAAAAACACTTTTAGCTTCCAACTAGAAGATCGATTAAAGGTTGATGTCTTCTTCGGCAGCTGCCAAATAGGTGCCGCTTGTTATAAATGTATACCTTTATGAAGAGCTATTACTGAAAAGAGCAACTGGCATCCCTCTCTCCATCCCTCTCCCATCATATCAGGATGGGAGATATTAAGCTTGGCATATGCTATATCCGTCTATCTACTCGGCTAACTGCGGCTAAATACGCGCAGTGTCCAATCTCAAAGTTCCTACCTTTAGAAGAGCCATATTTATGTCAATGAGATGGCTAGGTTCAAAATGTAAAGAATATTTTTATAAAAAAATTCTATCTCTTTTGAAATGTCATGCACAAAAGCCATCCATTTTGCTGGCAGTAATATCTGGATGCTTTAAGATAGACAAAGTTGGCCTATACTTATAATACTCTCAGAAGCTGCATTGATACCCCAGCAGCAATTTCAGTAATATTGGTATTAAATGTGGCTCTTTAGTTTGATGAGATGTTTTATGTGATCACACATCACAACACAATAAAGGAAACATTGATCCAGCCTGAGGTCATCCGTGATTTCCCGATATTTAGTGACTTTGAGAACAACTTGAGAACAACTCTCACAGCATTAACCCATTAACATTTAAATTTTCTTCAGTGGAATACTGAATAAACCATAATTTTCAAAGTGCTTTTCAACAACGATAAGTAACTACATAAGCAACACAAAAAACCTTCCATCAAGACGGGATGTTTCTTTAGTTAAAGTTCTTTAGTTAAGCGGTTTTCAAATATCCCGGGTTCAGCCTGACCTAGTAGAGAGCATCAGCGAATTGTTCTGCCCCTGTTACACACCTGGGTGGCAGCGCTACAGGAACACAGCCACGGTATACCTGCCACTCTTGGTAGTAATTGTTTCTGGAATGGAAGCCACCGGAATCATTTGCTTCAATTTTGTTCCAGTTTAATCTTGACAGGGACCATATAAAACACTCATCCCGGCTCACAGTCAAATTCACTCTTGTTTTAAAACTTCTTGCATTCTTCAAAACCAATAAAATAAAATAAAAATAGAGTATTGACTGCCAAGTTATCAGCTAAGAGGTAAAAACCACCCGATAAGAGAAAGGCCGTTGCTAGCTTTCCCCTGTGTGACTCAGTGGAAGTTAAGCCTAAGCACATTTTCCCATATCTAAATCTAACTTGGGGATGAATGGGGGTGTTTGGGTCCATTTTTAAACCTCTACGTCTCCCACCACCCGCCTAGTTCTTATTTGGCTCACTATCCACGTGTCTTGGCAGACTATCTCAGCAGAACCCCCCCCTGGGACCCAAGTTCCCCTGGTGATCAAGTGAGCCAGAGTAGAAAGCTCCTGCGAGGTGCTTCCCATATTCCACTCTATGCACCCTCCTCGTCTCTTGTTTATTTCTGTCTGTTTGGATGAATTAGGACTCAGCAGCGGGGTGCCAGTAGTCTCCTAACGCCAGGTTCTCCTATCTTCAGGTTCTTCACACATACACACTGTCATATTTTGTACCTCATGAAACTTCACGGTAATTCCGTCGAGTCTCTCCAGTACACGCTCCCTCTGAGCTGTGTGTCTCATGTACCATCAGTGAACAAGAATATGAATTCTTTCCATATGGTTAAGAATATTATGAAGATTATAAATTAATTCCATATGGGGACATCCCAGGAAGCTTCACGTGGGACTTCAAAGGGCTGAGGCTGAAGTGTGGCTAATCTCTTTCAAATTGTTTTTTTGTTCTTGTCATCTCCTGCTAACATGACTGGAACACGGCCCGCTCCCTGTCCTCCCTTTCAAGCTGCTGCCGTCTTGCTGTCTTGCCACTTTCCCCTTCCTCTTGCTTCACTGGAACTCAAACCGCCCCTCAGAATCACAGTCACATCCAAGAGAACACTTGTGCTTCTACTCCTCTGTGTCCAAAGCGATGCAGACTACAGCATCAACAGAACACATCTCCCACCAGCCGCGTGGCATGGATGAACAATGTCCACCGGGTGGTGGAGTGTCAGCCGTCTGTAATGGAGCAGGTCTCCTGAGTAGGAGTTGAACGTTTGACATTTCTAATTCTGTCAGCCTTAAGGGCAACTGAACTTGGGAGTGCGTCTTTCTGAATAATTTCGGTCTCCGGAGCACTGCGTTTCTCAGGGCAACCCTTTTGAAGTCAGGTCAGCTGACTGGAGGCTGGAGCCATCAGAAGTTCTTGCCGTCTTTACCACTGCAAACACCATGGATGGTGTCTGGGTCTGTTTTTTTTCCAGATAGAAGTAAAGCTGCTGGTCCCAGCTGCAATGAAATTAATGCACAGCATCACGCTGTAGAGAGGTGGCAGCTGCTGTGGGAAGTTAGTCCTTAGCCAACCATAGAGCAATGTCCTCATAAGAGCAGCCCTTATGCTGGGTGAGCAGGATTGGAGGTTTAGAGGCTTGGAGGTTTGTAGGTTTAAATGTTTGGAGGTTAAGAGGTTTTGAGGTTAAGACGTCTGGAGGTTTAGAGGTCTGGAGGTTTCAAGGAATGGCTGTTAAGACGTTTAGAGGATTAGAGGTTTGTAGGTTTAAATGTTTGGAGGGTTAGAGGTTTAGAGGTCTGGAGGTGAAGAGGTTTAGAGGTCTGGAGGTGAAGAGGTTTAGAGGTCTTGAGATTTAGAGGTCTGGAGGTTTAGAGGTCTGGAGGTAAAGAGGTTTAGAGGTTTTGAGGGTCGAGGTTTAGAGTTCTGAGGGTAAAGAGGTCTGGAGGTTTATAGGTCTGGAGGTGAAGAGGTTTAGAGGTCTGGAGATTTAGAGGTCTGGAGGTTTAGAGGTCTGGAGGTAAAGAGGTTTAGAGGTTTAGAGGTCTGGAGGTTTAGAGGTCTTAGGGTAAAGAGGTCTGCAGGTTTATAGGTCTGGAGGCGAAGAGGTTTAGAGGTCTGGAGCTCTGGAGGTTTAGTGGTTTGGAGGTTTAGAGGTCTGGAGGTGTAGAGGTCTGGAGGTTAAGTGGTCTAGAGGTCTGGAGGTTTAGAGGTTTAGAGGTATAGGGGTTTGGAGGTTAAGAGGTCTGGAGGTCTGAAGGTTAAGAGGTTTAGATGTCAGGAGGTTTAGAGGTTGCGAGGTCTGGAGGTTTAGATGTCAGAAGGTTTAGAGGTTGCGAGGTCTGGAGGTTAAGAGGTTAAAAGGTTTAGAGGTCTGGAGGTTAAGAGGTTAATAGGTTTGGAGTAAGGATGCATGATAATTATCGGGCCGATAACAGAAATTATTACGTCATTCCGATAAGTCCGATAATCGTGACGAATAGCCCCGATAACATAGCCTGTATAATTTCAGTGCCCCGCTCCCACTATGATAACGCTTGATGATAGGTCTTATCATAACCCTTAAAAGTACACATTCAATCAATACATGAGTTCACAACTGCACGCTTCTTCTTCTTCTTCTTAGTTTCACTAACTTTACAGTACACGTTTGCACAGACACAACCGGACTCATTCATTACTTCACTAAACTGCTCGTCCACTCACACCTACATGCTGCCATTCCCACGCACACACATATGCTACTCTCGTAACACTTATTATTGACAACAGTTATCTGAACATACAGCCTTCCACTCCCTGTTTTATCAGTTAAACACAGAAATCGACTACATTTGTCCCAGTGTTTATTAGATGTGAAATGAAGCAAAAAAATACACTCTCTTTCTCCGATAACGCAGTCATTCGTGATGCCTTTCTTCGTTGTTTCTTCTATTTGTCTGAAACTCCAATTTTTATTTATCGATGCGGATGTTGTGGATGCAACGGAATATGCAATGCATTGCTGCAGCAACATTTAAGATGATTGCGATGAGTTCTGCCCCTTCTGCCTCCGTTGCTGTCTGGGTCAGACCAAAACACAGCTGAGTGACAGGACAGCCCCACAGATATATATATGTACAGTGTATCTGTGTGTTATCGGTTATCTGTATGGGTATCGGCCTTTAGGAGCTGAAAGTTATCGGTTAATGGTATCGGTTAAAACACAACAGCATCTTGCATCGCTAGTTTGGAGGTATGGAGGTTTGCTCACCTTGAAATAGACCAGATGAGACAGCTGAACAGGTATTAGAACGAGAGGAAAATGTAAAAAGGTGAATGAGGCGACCACTTTATTTCCCATTTCGCATTTTATTGGCTAATAACATGTTAGGAGCATTTCATTATTTATTTCCCGACCTTTATGTGTAAAGAGTTTTTTTATTTTCCGGCCGGTAGTGTATTTGTTTTAATCCAGGGTGTGGGAGCTAGGCCATTAACACACACAGAAAGGTTTCCTATGATCCGTAGGAAGTTCTCTACCACTTTTTTCTTGCTTTTTTTCCTTGCAGACATTGTGACGAATGCTGAAGGACCATCAGATTGCTTTCGTCTCACACAATTCTCAAAGAAATAATGGGGGCATCACAATTGGAAGAAATTCATATATTCAACAGAATGCGATTGTTTGTTGCACAATTCTTACAATTGTATAATTTGCTGTAAAAAAAACCTTCTTTTCGGGGGGGGGGTATATATAAAATAATTATAAAAAAAAAAATGGCATCATGCCAGCAATGACATTTTTCCTTCACCACAGTCAGTAAAGCATTTCCTTTTAGGTGTGAGCCACATTGTGTTTCAGGCTTTTTATTTTTTTAAGTGGTACAAATGAGCACTCAGAGGGAACAAGTGACAGGTATAGGCAGTCTAACAAGATGGAGCCTTGTTGTGTTCCCGGTGTTGGAGGGAACGGCAGTTAAAAAGTAAAGTCATATAGATGTTTTTGACCAAACACAGGTTGTGTAGCTTTGTGCGATGGGTGAGTTGAGCAAACAAGCACTATCTCAGCAAGCTAGCCGAGGGTTGCTCGTTTATACGATAACCGGTCTCAAGAGTTCATACCGGATCTGTTTTCAGGTGCTGGTCTTCACACATTCGAATTACTGCCGGAGGATTTGGAAAGGAGATTGATTATCTCTAAAGGTGTCTTTTGTCTAGTGGACCGTAAATGGTGTGCTAATTACATATGCTATTGGTGTAAACGTGTGACGTGAAGCATCGGCTCCCTAGTGCGAATCGCAGCGTTTTCTTTTCTTTTCATGCGTGTACGATCTTTTTCGCTGAATCAGTGTGTTCGCCGATCTGGTCCGCTGGGTTTCATCCATCCAATGGTAGCTGGATGTCAGGCGAGGATGAGTTGAGGCAACGCCACTAGAGCCTTTTTAAAACAACAACAAAAAAATAATAAGTCCATATCAGATATAAAATGGAGGCACATGAATGTGAGGAAGAGAACCTATAGTTAACGGGAGTGATCGTCACTGTCATCGCAACCTCGCCTCACCCTTCCTCAACTGCCAAGAGCAGAAAACACACAGATGATAAAGCATGTCTCTTCTCTTTTGTTCCTTGGAGAGAAAATCAGTGTGTGGTCTTTTTCTCTCTCTCGCTCTCTCTCTGCGTGTCCTTGAATCCCCCCCCACCCGCCCCGTTGATAGCGGTGGTGCTTAAAGAGAGGAAACCATGCTGATTACTGTTCTGGAACGTCTACAACTTCTGGAAGCTTTCAACATCAAGCGACCCACGCGTGAAGGGAAGCCTGTACCTTTTATAAAACCAGTGGAAAAAATTATTTGCAAAAGAAACTGCCACATGGATCTCACGGGGCTGTATTTCTTTATTTCACACCCTTGTTACCCACCCACATCTATGTACTAAACCACCAGCAGCCCATAACACAATCATTTATTTGACATTTTTTCGTATCTATATAGTGCTTTCCTGAAGAATATTAGATTTTTTTTATCCTCTACTACTTTACATAGCCCCTCTGCCACCATTATGCTCCGACGTTTCCCTTTTCAATCAACTTCCTGGTCGTCCCGCGCCGCAGCGAGTGACGAGGTGCTCGCCACCAGGAGTTGAGTTATTAACGTCTCGGAGGGAAGAGATGATTTCATTGCGTATTCAGGAGCGGGGATGGATGGCTTACAGAAGTCGCCAGGGGACTGTGTGGAGGGGAGCCTCATGGAGAGAATAATAAATATATAATATATATATAATAAATATACTTGTCTCCTGCCTGATGTACTGAGCCTCACCGCAGCAATGCAAATCAGCCCCCTGTTCTCCCTTAACGGCCTTCTGTACTCACTCCCTCCTGGATAGGGCTATATGCTCCCTCCCTTTCCCTCCTGGATAGGGCTATATGCTCCCTCCCTTTCCCTCCTGGGTGGGGTTATATGCTCCCTCATTCTACAGACTGAGATGGGGCTGTATGTTCACTCTCTCTCTCTCTCTCCCTCCTGGATGGGGCTAGATGCTCTCTCACTCTACAGACTGAGATGGGCTAGATGCTCCCTCTCTCTCCCTCCTGGATGGGGCTATATGCCCCACCTCACTCTCCAGACAGAGATGGGCTGCCTGGGTAAAGTGGTGCTCAGGTATGGTGAGTGTTCCCACAGAACCGCGAGCTCCCCGGCCCCAGCAGGAAGCTGATGCTATCAGCGCCTGCACATCCTGCTCCAGGGGGTTCATTACCACCTGGATCCTGATAAGAAGAGCCGAGGTCACCGTGACATTCCAGCGCTGTGGAGTGTGGAATGGAACTTGCATATAGTGCATTTTCATTATTTTCTTGTTCAAAATGATTGAAGAAAGCATATTATTTTTAAAACCGTGTCTTATTTTGGACTTTACTATCGCGTGTGTGTGTGTGGGCGGGGGCGAGGGATGCGTGTTTTAAAGGGAGCAATTCATTGCAATTCATCTAAGTGGCAAAGTTCTTGACGTAATTTCCCTTTAAATCAGCTTAGGCTTTTGGCACAAGCAGGCTTAAATGCGGGGGATAAACAGAGATGCAGGAACACCCTAATGAGATAGCATAGCACAGAAAGCACAATGCATCCCAAAGTCTAATGGGGAGAACTTCCATGACACACATCCTTGATTAAATTCATTTATAACAAGTAGGGTACCCTTTTAAACACGTTGCCTTGCCTCCCAGTGCCTGCCTGAGGGCTGCACAAGACAAGCTGCCTAAAAATACAACTTGTGTTTATTCATTTGTTCTACCAAGTTGTGGAACTATACCTTTGTTTTTATATTGTATCGCTGTGTATGAGTGAGCCATTCGAAGAGATTGATTATAGATTGAATATGTTGTACCTTTGACCACTGGGTAAATGTGTAAACTTTTACCAGTGTGTAACGTGTACCTTTTACCAGTATGTAATCTGTACCTTTTACCAGTGTGTAGTCTGTACCTTTGACCAGTGTGTAAATGTATCACCTTTTACCAGAGTGCACAGCAATTTAATTTAAGTTTCTGAAGCTTTTATTGCTTGCAAATTTATTCAAAATGATGATGTAGAAAAAAAGAGCATTATGAATTGAATTGATTTTATACATCAATTAAGCGTAACAATTATATATTTGTCTTGCTGCACTTACCCAGTAAAAATAAGTGTAGGGGATCTGTTTCACAGTCTGTACACAGACCAAAAAACTGGGGCTGGGGGGCCGTCAGGGGGTGGGGTTAGTAATCCAATTACTGATTTGTTTATGAAGAAAGATTTTGCAAGACTATTTATTTTAAGAAATCTTAGGTAATTTGCAAATGAAAAGCTTGCCACAGATGCAACATTGAAGCACAGCATGCTGGGAAGTCGTTATTATTGCATTATGAAGTGGCGGCCTTGCCTAATGAGCTTTCTTTGTTACTCTTAAGGCTCCCTAACAGCAGACACCAGGTTGTGTCATTCATAGAGCCGGTCCGTAGAAAACATAGATGTGATGATGCTCTCCGGGGGACTCACTGTTTGCTTGCTGCTCAAAATATGAATTTCATATTAAAAATAGCTTTCTTCATCTCTTTGTGAAATACATGTTTGACAACAAGTTTTATCTAAAACATCGAAGACAATTTCATAATAAAAACTTGCTTGATTGATGTGAACTATATCTGGTGCTGTATATATTTATACAACAATAAATAGAACTGTAATGTTAGGCAGAACCAGTGTTACGATAACACATTTATACGGCAGCCTTCCACAGCACTATTTGCAATGAAAACATAAAATAATTCTATTAATGTGCTAAGTAGAGGCTTTGCCGAGACAGGGGAAATGAAAGATACAATCTTGATTGGTTTTCTACGTAGTGCAACCCTAGCCCACCTGTACAACCTAACATAGGCGAGAGTCATTCATCGGTTCCGTGCAGGCTGCTCACCGTCACACCAACGCTGCAGTTGGTTAATGAACCTATTATGTATGTGGTCAACACATCTCAAATACATTGGATGTTGTGTCCAGAATGTTATTACCTTGACTTACATTGACGAATGCAACAGAAAGAGTTGTTTATCATCCACCACACACAACGACTCCTGTAAAGGGTTGTACTGGTGAGGCGGCGGAGCACATCCAGCGCCAAGATGAGTCTGACCTCCGTCGTGACGGAAGGCTCAGCATCCATTTTGTTGGGAGATGACATTCCCTGACTTAGCGAGGCATCACTCCCAATTCTTTGCGCCGGGGAAACGATGAGACTCGGGGAGCGGAGTTCACCGTGGGTTCCGTTTACAGACGCGGCGGGGGATAATAAAGTGCAAGTGGTTGGATGTGTCAGGTGCTGTATCTCCCGCTCCTCTTTTAGAAATAGATCCCAGTGTGGGACAATTAACCCCTGGCCCCCGAACAGCGGATCTGGGCGGCAACCGACCCGCTCAGGGCAATACATCAAACCCCAGGAGGAGACGCTACCCCCCCCCCCCCCCCCCCCCTCTCTCTCTCTGGGGCTGGCTGCTGCTGCTGCTGCTGCTATTGATGAGCTGGTCCCCTGGGATGTGGAGCTCCGGGTCTCTTGATTCTACCACGGAGGGTGGTGATGGACGGGAGAGGACGGGGGGGACCAGGGGGGTAGTGTACATTGGTGGTGGTTGTTTTTGCTATTGACATGAATAACTCCGCAGCGTCTGGGTGGGTGTGAGCAGTGGTTTGCCTCTGCTCCGTTCTGCCGGCTGGTGTTGGGAGAGCATCGAGCACCCGTGTCCTTCCCTTCACGTCTAATATGTTTACCTATTTGGTCGCGATTACGCTGCCGACCATATAATGTATTTATCCCTCGTATTAATATGACCTATTTTTGAATGCAACATTTACATAATGCCGATAAGGGTCCGGGGGTTTGTAATCATGTTGATGGATGAGTGGTGGTGACAGGTGGGGGGCAGGTGGTGACACATTTCGCTGCTAGTCGGCGTGGAGTCACGGTGACTCAATTTGTTTAATGGCAGATTAGAGGAGGAATTAACAGCAATAATAAAGCGGGAGACACAAGGTGGGGGCACCTTCAGGTCCCGCCTCTGGTTATCCCCGTCAGTAGCGTGATGTCTCTGCTCTCTCGGTGCGGACCCGGCGACGATGTCCGCCGTACCGGACTGTACCCGACCGAACGGCCCGCTGTTTGGTTGCATATTGCACGCAATGCAGCTTATGTGAGAGATGGCAACAGATGCAGGAGCAGCTGCAGAAACACTTTATCTACCGCCTCAAGGGCCACAAAGCTACAGCCATTAGATATAGGGATAATTTTTTTAAATTAGTTTTTTTTTGGGCCTGGAATGTTGTCTGGTTTGTGATGTATTATAATAATGACCGTGTTCCCCAGGGCTATTACTATTTGATTTGGCCCAGTGTGTATGCACATTAGTTTGTGTGTTGTTGTGTGTGTGTGTGTGTGTGTGTGTGTGTGTGTGTGTGTGTGTGTGTGTGTGTGTGTGTGTGTGTGTGTG
>JAOPUD010000009.1:9067953-9080084 GCA_027122715.1 Trisopterus minutus
GTAAAGACGGAGGAGGAGGGGATTGGAGGAGGGAGGATGGAGGCAGGGGCGAAAGTGGAGCTGATGTCCTTCACTTTCTGGGTAAAGTAGGTAACAAAGTCATCAGCAATAAGGCAGGAAGGAGGTGGGGGTGGGGGAGGGTTGAGGAGGGTTGAAATAAGGGAAAACAGTTTCCTGGGGTTTGAGGCGGAGGAGTTGATTTTGGTCCGGTAGAAGGCTGATTTGGTAGTGGAGGTTGTTTGTTGTTGAAAACAATATTGTTTTCATACCTAACATAGTCAAGCGGGTTTGACAGATTTCTGATGTCCATTCACATTCTTCACATTCACAGTCTAACACATTCTGTGCCATATCCTCTAAGCTGTGTTTGACTGAGTCATCAGACAATGAGACGAGGTCGATTGGTTTGCATCCTGTCTCTCCAAACAATCTCTTTGGTGGCACTGATTGTATGCGGCTTACCAGCCTTGGCTATAAATCGGGCGACCCGATAGGATTTTCCTACTGCCTTTGGGTTCTCAGTGCTCATACTTGACTTTTGTACATGCGTACATACATACATACATACATACATGAAATTCCATTGGCTTGGGCATGTACTGTCTGTTGGGGTATTGTCTGGAGGTTATGGTCCAGTTTACACAGCTTCAGAACTTTGTTTGATAATACCTAAGAACACGGAACACGGTTCGTCTTCTTTGCCTGTCAAAGAAAATCTCAATGTTAAATATTCAGCGCTTTACTTCTTGGAACCTTTCTTTTTTGTTTGTCAAAAAGGTTTTTGCTTGTAGATGCCAATGTACCAATGGCTCCTTTACTTTCCCAGTGGGCCTGATGCTAGGCTTTAAAGAAAAAAAAACATGAAACGATAGTGTTATTTAAAATGAAATGTTTTTGTCCATGATTTGACTGCCCACCTGAAGTACCAGCGGCCCATAGATTGGGAAACATTGTTAGATCAACCAATCACAGTCAGGGTTACATTGGCCATGTCTTGACCGCCTACTTAGTTCCAAGAAGAGAATCACCCATGTGAACAGAATAAATATCAGAGCGAGGAAAGCACTTTTCAAGCACAAGATCAAAAACCGCATTTGTGCGCATGGGGAAATCTGTTAATCTGGCTTCACCTCATTGTGAGCACCAAACCACTTGAAGAGTCAGGCAAGAAAAACATCTGTCTACACACATTGCAGCGCTGGTACACTATAGGTGGGTTTACCAATGCCAGTGTTCCCTAACATAGTGCACCCAAGTGAACCCAAAATCTGAGTTTTTGTGTTTGAAACGTCTTAAGGTGGCAACAGAGCAAAAGATCAAGCGTATAGCGGCTGCGGAACAACGTTTTGGCGTATTTTGTTTTGAATCTGGAGGCAAACTCATCCAAGCCATTTCAATTGATCAGCTGAACAAAAAACACCAGTCAGAGGCGTAATAAATCCACCCAATGTGAGAGCAATCGCGTCGTGCACGGCAATACGCCTCATGCAGTTCAGAAGTGGGCGTTGATTACCAGGGAGCGGAAGACAGGCAATGCTCTGCGTGTGTGCCCTACACTGCTGTGTCTAGGCAGTTAGTAAGTCTGCCATGTTTCTGAACAGTAATCTATGCCGTTTGGACATTGACACTTAAAATGATGTTTATTAAGAAAAAAACAATTCTAATCAGATGTTTTCGCCTCTGCCATCCAGATGGGCTGCCGTTCTTTTCGTGAGGTAAACCTTCGCCATGACCTCACGGTGAAGGTAGTGGAGTTTAGAGCTGCATAACTGCCGTCACCCTAATCAATCCAAAACCATAAAAACAATGATAACATTCATCGACTACATATTATACTAACTTCACAAGGCAACTAAGCCATAGACAGACCTAGTTACAAATTAATTGAAAGGAAATGTATTTGATTGTGAAATGCGTCTAGTAAAAGTAAAGTAAAAACATCCACAGAGGGGTCGGCATGTCTATTGTTTTGTGCATATCGTTATAAACGTAATCAATAAGGGAAAAGTGACGAAGGCACTGAAGCGGTCATTTATAGACATGATGTTAATCATGTGACACAAGTCCCTAGCACAGCAGTCCTTTCGATTAATTATCTCACAGTGTGTCAAACACAGCCACGGGCTACAGAGAACTCATTAGGCCTGATCTATTATTAAAAAGTCAAAGGCCAGAGTAGCTGGGAACTGCTTACTCTGGGATTTCTTTATCACCACAGGATCTACTGCAAACCTGAGGCATTCAACTTTAGAAAACATTTGAAACCAAATCATGAAATAATTTACATTTGATATAAATATTGATTGAGATGTAGATATGTTAAAGGGAATTTTAATAGAGTTGGAGATAATAATAGTTGAATTGATCATACACCAAAGACCCGGCCAGATGTGGAGATGTTGTGGGGATTATCTGTGAAGCATCAGCGAGCGAGGGTGTCCTCTGAAGACAGCTTCCCATGGTTTACCCTCCCCAAACACTCAGGAAATATTAGAATCAGTAGGTGTTTGGTGCAACTGGAACGAGTCCAATTTGGCCTTCAACACTAAATAAATTTGCTATATTTATTCTAATAAATATACAGCACACAGTCTGGGACACAATTCTAAACGGCCTGTGCTGTAAGGATACTATTGCAGTCAGTTGCCATAGCTGTGATGCTATGTGTGGGTGAGGATCATCTTATTCCTTATTGGTAGAAAAAAAATAATATTGCTCTAGATTTCTATAGGTTAGCTGGTGACATCTGGACAATCAAACACAGAATCCACACATATGCCACAATCATGATTTGAAATAGGAATAGCAAAATAGCATTTTACAAAACAGAATAAGATGTGGGGATGGAAACAGGCAGGCGGGTAACCATACTTGGAACAAATGAGGGAAAGTTATATGAGAAACAAGCAGTGAGTGAAACATAAAGACTCGGGGTTCTATAGAGAAGGGGCGATGGAGAGAACCCCTAGATGGGAGATAAAAAAAAAACAGAACAATTGATTGTATTGAAATTTGGCTTCAACTTGAGTCATTTTAAGTGATTGTTGCATTAACGGGGGTTTCTGGGCTTGATTGGAAGGTTTAATAGACACATGTTTGGCTTCAGTAATCCTTCCGTCCCGATGCCATTTTACGTTTGGACTGTACCCTTTCCCTGGGTAAGTCCCTCGACGGAGCTATTCAACCTCCTCCTGCATCCATTAAGTCTGTCCTTCCTTGTCTTGGTTTCACTGCTCTCCCAGCATCCCCCAGGCAGCGTAGGACCATCCTTAAAGTTGAAATAACAGGCCTACAAGCGGCCACAGAGCCCCAGGTCTCGGTGTTACTAATGAGAAGGCTGCACTAAACGCTGTGTGAATCGCATGTGACTGGTGTAAAGTGTAAAGTGAGAGCTAATCAGGGTTCCTCCATGCTCTGACAACCCTCTATGCTTCCAACAATTATACTACTGAGGATTAGTGAGTTGCACTGGAATAGACAATGTGTCAAACCCCAAATCATTAAATGATAGTTCCTCTCGGTTGCCTCTGCCAAAATCACATGGTACATTTGTATGCAAATGCAAGGTTGGTATAGCGCTCCGGTTTCACTGGATCGTGGCGAAGATGGAGCCATGCACTCCCCATACTGAATATCTCCGCCGTAATTGTGGAATGTTCCGTGAATACACTCCACAAAGCTCTGTTCATCGTTGCATGTCTGCACTTGGAAAGTGCCATCATTTCAACCATACGGCAGTGCAACCCTCCATTATTATCAAACCTTGCTATTATTATTATCAAGCCACTCATTTCCCTGTGTGCATAAGTATTAGCCTACTTGTATACTAAATACTTTCTTCGTTATAAACTGTTTGTAACAGTCTGAAAACATAATGCATTGTGGTTAAAACAAAAGGCCCATTGTACGCTTTACGCAGTACATTTGAACGCTTTGAGTGCGAGAAAAGCGCTATACAAATCCAATTTATTATTATTATTACATTTCTACAAACCATCTATTTCACTAAAGGGCAAATTACTAGTTTGTAAACTCAAGTCAATGCATAACAACCACATGCGTCATACGATTTCAACAATTGTATTATATTATCTGCCCTGAATTATTCTGTAATTTGACATAAAAGTATCTAGAAGCATTGCCTTTTTTTTCTAATCAAGGACTTAGACAAGTTTAGACAGTTTTATTCCATTCATGTTTTCATAGTTACTGCTTGTCATCCAGCTCCAAGCAAAGCCCACTCCAAGCGTTCCACTTCCCCTCCACGAGACTGCCACCGTACGCTTTAGCCTTAGTCATTAATCGGATGACTCCCAGATCAATTGCTATCGACTGAAGCCCTCCATTATTAGCTTGTAAGACATTATTGTTGTACCATTATCCTTTAATTATATTGAAAGCAGAGCCAGGCTCCTGTGGTTGTTGCCACACTACTGTACAACATGACATAAAGTACTAGCTATCAGCTTTCTAGCATACATAGCTTGAGATTGCTACTTGCATTACGGCAGCATTATAATGGCTGCCGCTAGCATTACTGCTTTATTATAATGGCTGCTTCTAGCATTTCTGCTGCATTATCATGTTGTCATTTGCCAACATGTGATCCTCGGGGCATTGAAAGGTCTGCTAACTTGTGAGTTGATGATAGCTATTCGTTTAAAAATGAATGACAAATTAAATGTAAAATATACGAAAGAAAATCTATCAGAAGCCAATCATTAAGTTATTCAGGAAATAAGCAATATCCACCACTTATTGTGGCTGAGATATATTGCCAAATGTGCAATATTTTCTGCATCCAAAATGATTAACATTGATGCATTTTCTTACAGCAGAAGACAAACAGGGGTATGGAGTATGAAAATGCAAGAAAGAACCTTTCAGTATTTCAGCACAACAATCCTCAGCTGTCAGTCGTTAGAGAGTAATGATTTTATGCATGCCTCAAGGCAAACAACCAGAAGGCTTGTAGGCCCACTTTGAAAATTTCAGGTACTGAGAGACCGTGTATGCCTGTCACAGAGCTGACAGGAGCTTACACACACATACTCACATACACATACACATTCACACACAGCTCCACCTCACCTGCAGCTCCTAAAAGCTCTGTTGAGGACACCTGTGCTCAGTTCAGGACGGCGTACTCCATATGCAGCAGGATAGCACCAGGGTTCTGACATTACGGGGATCATGTCTCAGTATAAAGACCACAGGGCTGTCAGATAGTATCCACTGTCACACACTCTGATGAGCTCACTGCATGATTTGTTTGGAAGCCAAACAAATAAATCCTTTCATATATGAACAGCACCGAGTCAGAATGGGAGCCCTGAATGTCTTTCTTTACCAGCGTGTCGGTGTGTCAGTGGGGTGTGGATGCATTTTACATTATTCATCCAAAGTTTTACGCTCGCATAGTTGTTTTGGGAAAAGGTGCTTTTTCTTCCTTTCCCCTCAAAACTGCCTTTTGTATCCTTAAGTTCTTCCTGCTCGTCCCGGCGACAGGCGAGAGGATCAACAGTGGCGGCAGATTGGTGGCTCCTGATATCATGTGTAACAATAGCTTTGACCCTTATACTATTCTCAATCTGTCCCTCACATCGCTTTCCCACCGGCTCCCTGAGGAGAACACCTACTGACAGACCTTCAAACCTGTTAGGGTTTCTGAGATGCGGAGACATGTTCTAAACAATGTCTGCATTTCTTTTATACATGAATTGCATGAAAACTCAAGATGTTAAATTTTCAATTAACATGAGTGGATATTTTTCATGTTCAAATCTGTACGGGTATGCGATTTGTGCGATAATTGCCTACTTTCTATTTGCATTTCTCACCAGCTGTACAGCCGGTTTCTGTTCAAACAGGAGATGGAAATGCATGGCGGAAATCACAATAAGCCATGACCTGATCTGTGACCCCTCCCACCAATACTGTTCAAATGTAACCTTCCACATTAGTTTCAATGAGAGACTATTGATCTAGATGAATTCCCAGAAGGCCGATCGGTTACAGCTATAACGTATGATACAGTATTTACCTATGAAAATCAAGGCTGTCTGTATAAATACAGGAAATATGGATATTTTGAAGAAGTCACAGTATGTTGAAAACACACAGCATGTTGTGGTCCGCTTGTCGCATAGCAGCCATAGGAGGGCATGTTGAAAACCCACAGCGCTGAAAGGGGTGAAAGTTGGAGCCATGGGTGGATATGTCTGGAGGTCAGAGCGGTGTAATTTGGAGCTGTGGATGGATGTGTCTGGAGGTCACCGCTGCCGGGGCAGGGATGCAGAGAGAGGATAGTTCTAGTTCTCTCTGTCAGAGATAAGACAGGCTAGCATGATGGGGCCAAATGGCAGGGATGGGAAAAGCACAAATTATCTGATCCACCAGAGGCCTCGGATTCACTGAATAAATCCAGGGAATTAGCAGGATGTCTCAACATCCTTTTCTGCTATGGACGCCCCTGTGACATTCTGCTATTTTCCTTTGTCACAGTTGGAGGTTGGTTCAGTATTGTGCTGAATTTTGCAGTACACAGAACGTGGAGTCCTGCTGAGATCTCAGGGGGAGATCTCAGCGCTGTCTGTGACCCCTAACCTGCCTTTCATCCGAACCACAGCAGCCGTGTGGTTCCATTATAGCTCAGAGACCCAAACATCAGGCCTTCTTTATGATTTGTTGCAGGGTAGTAACATCACTGGTGATGTATTTAATTTGACAGTTAATCTTTGTTTGTTACTGCATCATTTATAATGTTTTCGTTCTTTGCCCGACAATTCTAAGTACTTGTTCTTGGTTCTTGGTCTACATTTGAGTTGAACTACTGTTCTTTTGAAGATCTTCTGAGGAAGCTGAAGCAATACTTCAAAACTCTGGCATGTGATCGTGCCTCAAAGTGGTGGTCACCTCATATTCAAACTGTCTGGATCCCGCCTGCGATTACCTTTCCCTCGCCGGGTCTCCTGTGCTGGAGATGACCTGCGCTCTGTTGTCTGACATGTTGAACAGTCTGTCGTCTGACCTCTGGGAGTCTCCCTCCTCCGGGAGTGAGTATGAGCTGACAGCAGCTTAAAGCCCAGCACCCAGGCATGCCTGTCGTACCCTAGCCAGAGGAGCAGATACCCAATAGTCGTCTCCAGCAAAAGATCCCAGCTATCTATAGCCGCAGCCCACACAGCTGTCACATCATACCCTCCAGTCTATTTCTGAGGCCTTATTAATTCATTAGGAACATGTCTCTTTATATCTGGAAATATTTGAATACGTGTTTAACCCTCGCTTCTTTTCTGCTGACCTATTTTAACATGTTCTGGGTGTTATTTATTCCAGGAAAAAACACCCCATTCTGTCATTATTTCCTCTTCCTCGGCTGACAAAAAATAGTATCCTTTCCATGTGGTTAAATAAATCTGCCAAAACAATACAAAAAGTACAATGAAGTATAAGCAGTACAGAAGAATAAATCAAGGAGTAAAAGTCTGAATCCCTTAACAGGGTAACAATACGTGCAATTTCACACATGGTTAACTTTCGTTGCCTGTCAGATGTTAACGAGTATAAATCAGGGTCGGTTGATGCAGGATGAGCTTTTTCTTTTTTATCTTTTCATTAAGGTCTTTGAATGTTATTTAAAATAGTTAAAGAGCTGTTGTTTTTGTAGCCTAGCTAGCCAACAAACCTCAAAATGGACCATTGTTGGCATGTTGGAACAAAATTCTTAAACTTAACCCCATTGAAATTGGTGTGAAAATCATATGATGTGTGAACAGTTAAAAGGTTACCGGACTTTAAGATCAAGAAATGCAATGATGAAAATAAAAAGTATATAACCTCGATACAATACAATACCATGATCTTTGTAGTGTGAAAGAAAATTGCTCGCAGAAATCGGCGTCAAACCACAAGCAATTTACACCAGTTTGAATGCCGTGCTGAAAAGAGATGCTTTGATTTGAGCTCCTGACAAAAAAAATCCAACGTGAAGTGATCTCTGTTTGAGCAGTTTCTCCACTGAACAGATGTGAGTAATTTAGATCTCCCCCCATTATTTTCCATTACAAAATGTTACCAAAGTAGTTGTCTGTATATAGCCTTTTCTAAAGCAGCCACTCTCTTAACCACTCTTTCCATCTGCCCTGGTCAATTCCCAGCAGGGGTAATGTGTTATATTCAGACAAAAGATCCTTCTGCTTGCAAATTGCCGTACTCGGTGTACTCAGGTTGAAGTCATTTGTATCGATACTCCCCCTGGTTGCATAGGGTCTACCTTCGATGGGGTATAACGGGCAATTTGCTTTGTTCCCCCGCTTTCATTATTATTTCTGTGTTTTTGTACAGCAGTAGAACTTCAACTTACTACGCAATAAAAGGAATACATAGCAAAGATTCAGAATAATATTAATATTGATCATAAAAATGAAATTGAAAATGTTAAGAGAAGGGAAGAGAAACCTTATACATTCATAGGATGATAGCAAAAGTATGGATACCCTTAGCCTCTGTCCCAAATCCTTAAAAAATAGTCACCTGTTTGAACTGAAGCCTCCTGTTGGATGTAACAACATGTCAATACGCCATATGTACCGTTGCCATACTGCTAGTCTCTTCAATAAGCAGACTAGCTAAAATCTTGGTGAACGGGACATTTCCACTTTGGTACAATATCTCCGTAATGGGACAAGAAACCACGGGTAGCTTTACCCCGTTCAGTGGTTGGGTTCCGTCTCCCCCAGAAGTTCTGCTGTTGCATAGTAAGACTGCAGGAGCCGAGATTATTGTACTGTTAAGTAAATTGCCAACCTTCCTCTTTCATGCTTGAATTCCGCCCAGGAGATTCAGAGATGGTGGAGCTGACGCCATCTTTTCAGGGTCCAACCAGAGATAAGCCCAGCCCAGGTGACTTCAGCAGAAACTGTCCCCCTTGGGAGTTTCAGTCGTGTGTCCATCTGATACTAAGAGCTACAGTCAGGAGACCTAACCATGGATAGGATAAGGCAAATCCCTCTGTTGTACTGGCAGGAGATACACCAGGGTTATCTGGCCACATCTCATAGAGTGCTCTTTAAAGAACGCTGGCGTTATGGAGACGTCTCAGGCTTCCCTGAGGAGCGTCTTGTACACCTAGCCTGCAGCGCACTGCAGAGATACGCAAAAAACCGCCCAGAGAAAGTCCTGTCTTCAGTTGACCCACTGGTTTTGGTGTTCAGTGAATTGAAAGCATGAACCGTGTTTTATGATTTTTATGATGATTTTTTATTTTCTTTGACTATGCCTTTCTTTCCTTTTTTATAACCAAACTTGTCTACATGCAAATGGCTTACAATCATTTGGGAACGAAAAATTCTACACCATGTCAGAATGTATGAACCTAACGTATAAACATACAGTATATATATATATAAACGTTTCACAAATGTATTTAAAGCCGATAAATTAGGAAAGCTTTTGTGCTAATTAAATGTACAGGGAAAGTTTTCATCTTCGCTTAGAACAGCAGTACATGTTAGAATGTATTATTTATTGAATGGTTTATAAAAGGTTGCATTAGTCCCAAGGTGCTATTAGTGGCAAAGATCTGTGATCCCCTGGGATACTTTTAAATATTGTTGTACAGATACTTTCTCGTTCAATTAGTACCTATAAATTATTCAAAAACATTATTCATGCAAACGATGGAAACACTATTGAACACCTGGTGACATTTTCATAATTTATACCATTATCTTCTAATTAAGAGAATATGGACTTTAAGTTAGGGGTTGGTTCAGTATTAACTGTAGAAGAAAAAAATATAAATAATACATTATCTACACAACAGTTTTGTATTTTCCGCATAATAAATCGTGGCACACTAATTATGATGACGATAGAGAAGGAATTCACTATCACCTAATGGATATCGGAAAGTGCTGTTTTATGGCATTCAGTTATGCTTACAACTGTTTGTTTTTCTAAAAAACGGATTACTCTACACTTCTTTCACTATAACAAATTTGGTTTTGGTTGCAAATTCAAAACAAGCCACTCTGCGCTGAATCTGGGTCATTGGTCCTCATTCGTGTTCAGAAGTACTATTGGTGCTACTATATAGTACTATGACTAGTATTATAGTTTGATACAGAACCATCATTGGTGAAAATTGGTGAAAAAAACAGTACTGATACTCTCATGGAGTGTAATGGACAGCAGGCAGGCCCTCCACACCTATGACCCTTGAAGTGGAGCGGACACCCTATTCTGTGGGACTTATTTTCTGTTTATTCTATCATAAGAAGAAGGCTCCTCAATGCTGGGTGTCTCAAGGTACCGGGGTTGCGATAGGTCCGTGTCTGGGGTCTCCCCAGCTGTTGTTGTTGGGACCAAAGTGGTTCTCTCTAATGAACACTTTGTGATATTTCAAGTGCAGGTGTTCTGCGAGACCAAATACAAACAACTCTGGGTTTCCAGGGTACACAGAGATTGCAGTTTCAGTTGTCAGACATTTTCAGTGGTTGTTGCTTTATTTCAGCGAAGAATACAAGGAAACCGCGGATATTGTGTGAAGGTGAATACCAACAATTCCCCAATTACGCTATTATCATGGAACATAAACAGCATGAGTATGTGTTGCCTGTCACCAGTTCCCTGCCAGCCGTATGATTGTACAGCGTAGCGTGAAATGTACCATCACCACATCCATTTCCATGTTGAAGAGGAAAATAATGGCTTGACACTCTGGGCTTGAGGCAACCATTTGCACTTATGTTTTTACGAAGATTATAATGTAGTAATGATTTAGAGCATAGCATGGCTTTTGATTGGCAGAAGAAAGCGATGAGTAGCGTGTTCATGTGTGGCGGTAAGGAGCAGCATTCAACATACTGATGGGGACCACCGTTGAGACTTGTTCAACGGTGGTGTGGTGTGTTTAAAGCCAAGCGTTGTTTGACAAACCTTTCAGTCCCAAACATTCTACATGTTTGTCTTAATGTTTGCCCAAAATGTCATATACCAAATATAGCAACTATTTTTGTGTCTATTTTGTGTTTGATGCAGTTGTTTTGGCTTCTGAGGTCCTCATAAATGAGTTACACATGAGTTACTTTGCAAACTTTGATGCAAACAAAGAGTTTTTTTTCACAGAAACTGTATGTACACATGGGTACACATGTGTACACACACATGTGTACACACACCAGGCCCGGTTCTACGTCAGTGCAGAAGCATGCATTGCATCCCCAATTCAATTGTGTGAACCCTCTATTGAAAAAAGAGGAGGGAGTGAAAAAACTTTGTAAATATGATAACAATAATAAAATGCTTTTAAAATAAATAAATAAATACTTAATTCAACTTAATTATTCCACTTGTGACATTTTCCCTTAGATAACATATAACTGCTGCATTTATTTTGTTCAATTAAACCGAAAAAGAACATTATTATTATGTGTATTATGCCAGGTGCGCTAGCCTGCACCGCCGGCCTGTGCAAAATGTGCACACACACCAGACGAGGCTAGCGCTAGCAACGCTAGCTCACTCTAGCCTATTTAAGTAATTCATTAAATTATTATGTTCATGTACACAGAAAGAGTATTGACATTAAGTGGTTTGCATATATAAAAACAAACAAATTCCAAGTTTGAAGTTCAAGTGTTCTTTCCTTGACTAACACAGCTTAAATGTGTTTTATTTTGTCAAATATTCTGCAACAATTTATTCAAAAGTGGGATATTTTTGCATTGCAGTTACATGTGTTTTGAGTGTACAATTCTGTTCTTTTTTTACACCTCACACATATCAAAAACCTTTCTCATATCCAAAGCTTGGATATCAATAATCTTATGTTGCAAAGACATGTGATACCAGCTTTTAAGCACAGTAAATATAACTGTCCCAACATGTCAGTAGAACTACCCAAAATTGCTTGTCTATCTACTGGTAGAAAGGCCTGTGTAAAAAGCCATGTCTGAACTGAAGCTCGGTGGCTGGGTTTAGTAGTACTGGTGCACCCCCTGGTGCACCCCCTCTAATCTCAGATGCACCCAAAGTCATTTTGTTCTACAACTGAGCTACACACACACACACACACACACACACACACACACACACACACACACACACACACACACACACACACACAC
>JAOPUD010000009.1:9134646-9156282 GCA_027122715.1 Trisopterus minutus
CCCCCCCCCCCCCCCCCCCACTCCTCCTCCTGGTGATTTAGTTACTGTGCCGGCCCTGTCAACCGGTAGTGTCATCGATCACCTGGCTTGTGATTCACCCTGCCGTGCGACCCCAGACAGCAGCGATTGCCTCCCCCCATACCTTTTGTTTTATCCTGAGACGTTTCCATTTAGATTTTGTCAAGATGGACTCGGCACATAATATGTATTGTTTTTAGAGTGATAGACAAGAGGTTTTTCTAAGTTTAGGATCTCCTGAGCTGACAGCCCCACCTCCTCTCCAACGAGAGGAAAGATACCGCAGTGAGAGAACAGTGCAACAAGTTACGTTTCCACGTTTCTGTTCATCAAAGTGGCATCTTGTAAGAGGGTGCAGAGGAGTGAGTTATGAGCACTATATAGGAATTACTGTGTTGTGATTGTCATGCCCTCTTATCAGTTTTTTTTTCTTTAAGAATTGACTGATTCCCATTTAAAAATCTCTTTCAAGGTATACTTTTGAGGGGTTTACACAAGGCCAGACCTAATGATAGTGAATGAGGAGCTAAACTGTCTTAAATTAAGCAAAATACCACATTGTGTCATATTATTTTTCAGGACCACACAGCATAATGATATTAATTTGTGAATGTTGAAAATCTAGAAAATTTGATTTTGTATTTTGGCCTACAGTGTCATTTGAAACTTGTGATTTAGCTAATGTGTGCTGTCGATTCTGGAGAAACAGGTTGTTGAGGCAAAAAGCTATTTCGGCTTATCGTCATAGAAATCTGAAAGATAAAGGAATGAGTGGCTGCATCTCTTCATATATATGAGTTAACTTTGCAAAACCTATTTGCAATTTATATGGGAATAGGTCAGTATTGTCCACTGTGAGACTTGAGTCCCAGGCCATTAGGGGAATACATTATTTCAGCAGATAAAAGCCCCATTAGCACTGAAAATGTTTAGAACGGATGGTGGTTTTACTTTAGAACGTGAGCTGTGTGTCAAGTGTGTTTTTGTTTTTATCCACTGTCATTGCTACTCCACTGGTTTATTTCCCTGCAACCATATCTTCCATACCCACGCATAGCAACTAGTTGATGAGATATATTTTGTCAAATATAGTATCTCTTCAACTAGTTGCTATGCGTGGGTTGAATTTAATTTAATTGAGAGTGTGGGAGAGAGACCATATTTAGTAAAATATGGTCTCTCTCTCTCTCGCTCTCAATTCAATTAAATTCCATTCCATTAGTTAATTAATTATTTACATTTAATGTTTATCATTTGCATTATCTTTAATAACTAAAGATATACAGATCTAGATAGAGATAAAGACTAAGTAAACTAAAAAATATAAAGTGTAAAGTATGGAGAGCATAGCACATCCATGCAGGTGGGTAATTTAGGTCATATATAGAAATGGCCATATATGAGGAAGGAAGGAGAGGAGAGGCGTTCACAAAAAGCTGAATTACATTGAACCATCTGGAGGCTTCTGAAAGGCTCACAGGATCGGGCGGCTGGGAGGGGCGTCACTCAATGTCTTTACACATCGGTATATTTGACAAATTGAAGCAGATTGCCCTTCTCTGGGGTCCTATATGTGAAACCTTCATATGCAAGGGTGTGTTTGGAGCAAAGCGAACAGCCATAGATTTACATTTCAATACATTATGAATTGAATGCTCCCATTTAGTTGAGCTCATGTCAGTTAAAACCTTGAGGCGTTAACCCCCTCTATTCTGTCTCAGGAGCACTGACACGCTGGTATAAGACTGATAGTCTTAAAAAACGCTCTGTCTTCAGATTTACCTGCCTTTTGCGCATGCCTATTCTGGCAGTGGGCTAATGGTACAGCAAGATGCCACCGGAGGATATTTATTATCCTTAATCAGCCAGAGAGTGACCTTGAGATTTAATAAAAAAAAGGAAAGTTATCCTTATTCTGTATAGTCTCCCTGCTGGCCCGTGATGAATAGGTCCAATCAGCCAATCAGCCAATCAGCTGGGCAGTTGACTAGGCTACTGCAACAGAGAAGCCACCGTCTGTGGAAAGCCACAGAGATTGGATGGAAAAGAGGATTCTTCTTCTTAGTATGGGATATCTCTGTGCCGATCAATTTGAGAATTACAACCTGCTAACACTATGCTACCAACGAAATAATGGCCGTTGATTTGAAGACTTTTAACTATCCTACATGCTGTAGCTCATGTATAATCTTACCAAAACTCCTCTAAAAGAGATTGGCCTACGTATGGACTAATCTACCTGCTTTGGTTATATGTTGCTTTGACTGTTGTTATTCCATTTTTAATATACACCTGATATCCTCACATCTGATAAGGCTTTGTTGAGTTGTTAATAAGACTGGAAGCTCATACCTCAGAGATTCTCTCCATTGCTTTCTCTATTATAATAAATGGCATAATAGTAATAATAACAGCGTGCAGGGGGGGAAAAAAGCCCTGAAGAAGCTAAACACAAAGGATTTGGCTGCCAGTCACCTGGCAAAAAGCAAGATGGTGATTTAATAACTTTGGACAAAGACTTCCCTTGAGCCAGTCCTATCTTTAATTAGTAAACACGCAGTAGTAGGGAACATGTTCTATTAGCGTTGCAACGGCTAGAAGCTCGTAATAAGTAACCTCGGGAGACCTTTCACATATTCAAGTTAGCGTTTCAAAACGATTAGCAACTTTGCGCCAAAAGAAACAGTTGAGCACGTACGTACACAGCATTGACTTAGTGATGCAATTTGTGGAAACTAAAATGAAGTATAATGCTGAGCTGCGGCGAGTGGCTAGACAAGGCAGAGAAGTAAACTTGCTAAATAACGACATAAAAATTAAAAGGAATTGAGCTGAAAGTTAGATGAGGGAAGCAGCCGGCTGTCTGTATTGTGATGATTATCCGTATCTCTGCTGTTTGATTTAGTACCGTCTAAGTGTTTATTACAATGTAGTGAATTAATCACAGCCAATGTGGATTATCAGGAGGTAAATGTCTTGTCTAAATCTATATCAATGACTCTCCTCCATCTTTAGAGAACATACTGCCCTTTTTTTACTAATGTTCTCACTAGCATATGGATTTTTCACTCACTCACAATACGGACACACGTGTGTGTGTCTGTGTGTGTCTGTGTGTGTCTGTGTGTCTGTGTGTGGTACAATATAATGTTTGTGTGTGTGTGTGTGGTACAATAGAATGTTTGTGTGTGGGCGTGTGTCTGTGTGGTACATAATGAACTCATCCCATATAGAACATCGATTACTTTGAACATTTCAGGTACATGATGTGCTTTTATATCGGATAAACTCAATGGATAGACTACATTCGTCACTCGGTTGTATAGAACAGCAGTGCCCTCTAGTGGTGGCTTTAGAAATGAGTTTTAATGTGACCAGTGATTTTCAACCTGTGGCCCGGTTGGGAACTGCAGGGGTTACGTCGGATTTTATTCTTGAACTAGACAGTGTTCAGTGAGAGAAAATATTATTTATGTAATTAGAAATAAATATATATATCAATATTGTTCAGTAAATACAGTATTATGTTTTGACATTATTTAAAAAATAGCTTTGATTTGTGCATTCCGTCATATTTTTTCCAATTTCATGATGATAAAAGGCATGATTTTGAGTGGATTTGTGTTCGCAAAATACTGTGAGCACTGCGAGCATAGGCAGCGTTGCAGCCTTTTACTTTCCACTGTTTCCCATTGGCCATAGTCTTCTTGCATGATAATAAAGGGGGTGCTAACACTCCTTGCTCAGCTATCAGCTACTGCATGTGCATTTATCAATATTTTGCCGTTTGTATATGAGGTGTTCCTTGAAATGTCCTGATGACAATTTAGTTGCCCGAGGAAAGTCAAAGGTTGGGATACGTTTATCATAGGCATATAGAGTGTGACTTGACACGACTGATGTCTACTGTGTTTTAACACTGGTGTTTGAACCCAATGCTTTGCTACAGTTCCCACAACAAAACATTGGCTACTGCGATTATTCACTGCAAGGATTTGTCTTTTGTGCTAGTTGATATTTCAGTGTTTCCACCGGGGGGCTGGGTAGATTTTTAGGGGGTAGGTGTCTGCTGCCTAATCCCATTTGAATGCGGGGAGATTATAATTGTGATAAATAGTAATAATGGCCATCAGAAGGAACTTACTTATGTATAATATTCTATTTTTTAAAATATTAAAATCGACAAATGTTGATAAAGAATTGTTGTTTAGAATAATGCATACCCTTCTATCTTTCTTGTTGTTCCTCTTACCGTTATAACCCTAACGGTAAGAGGAATTAGTCAAAACTAAGGCAAGTTGTAACACTTAACAATAAGGTAACATTAAATAACCATTCAATAACATTACTTAATGTAGTAAGAAGCATTAACTAATAGTTAAATAATTTACTAATGGTGTTCATTTTTACCAATGGTATTCAAATTACTAACCATAACCACTATACTAATGCTGCATAATAATGCTTATCACTGAATTAACCAATTATAATTAATGTTAAATAAAAACCCAATCCAGAAAAGGCACTTGTAGGAGATCCTGGAGTTACTGTAACACTTTATTTACTTAAATACCACAGAATATTAGTACAGTAACTATCACACATTCCATTCCCAGCAGGCCTACCTGTGTAGACTGAGGGCAAAGCTACGTAGCATCAGTGCCATGTTAAAAACAATGTCAAATCAGGCAGTGCATGACGAACAAGTCAGTAGTTAGAACGGAGAAAGAGTTAGAAGACTCGTGTTTTTTTATATTAAAGCTCATCCATCATATATTTATCAAACGTACTGTTGACATACTGTCTATGTGGGACATCATTAAATACCATTCAGGCCTGTTTTACAGTTTTCTGATTTGTCACTAGTGCCATCATCGCAGGTTTGACAGATTCATTGGCACATACATTGGTTGGCATGGATCATTTGAAAAATGGCAGGCGCTTGCTTACTCTTCCGTCCCCTTATCTTTTATCTGAGACAGAAATGTAAGCGACATCATCATCGGGCACATCTGCATGAGCCAACAACATGTCATGAATCTAAAACAGAGAAGGGCTTAAACAGCAGAAATAAATGACGCTTTCACATAACCGTTACATTTGGAAATGGCTGCATGGGCACTTAATACAAAACTTTGAAGTAACACAGTAAAATACCTACGTCTGATACTTGTTTTGAAACGCATGATGTACGGAGTGCAACAGAGCGCAGGGACCACTGGGTGTTGCAGGAGTATGGGAGAAATGTGTGGTATCTGTAACCTAAGAGAAACCGGTGCAGTGTAATGCATTCATAGACATTCACATCTGAATCACACACACCTACATCTATACAGCAAAGACATGCACAGAAGCCCAGACTTACATCGAAAAACAAACCAACACACAAAGAGAGCAGAGAACACTGTTCCTGGACAGGTGAGTGAGTCATGTCCGAACAAGCAAATGAACAATACGCACAAAGGCATTGACATCAGGGGGTGTGAACAAAAGCAATAGCTTGAGTTCCAGCCCTTTAAATAGAAAAGAGAGTACAGTCACAGCTACAGACACATAGTAATATTGGGTACATAAAGACACCCGTCTCCTAGCAACCAGTATTGAGTTCCAGCCTCATATCTCAACACAAATGCACTGTTTGCCACTTCACAACATAGAACAATGGTTCTTTTGGACTGGAGCTGCAGGGTTTGGTTAACCAACTCACTACACTAATATCGCCAAACATTCAAACCAATTAGTATGTTGGTATTGTTGAAACACCCTCAGGTATTAACTAGTTAACTATTTGTCCTCTCCATTGAGGACAATGAGAACAATAGATCACCTGCAAGGTGAGCTGCTCATCCTAGAACCATAATCTTACAATTTTCAAAATTTGATTAGTTCAGTTTGAGTAACATATTCTTAGCTGTTTAAGTTTTATTAAAGTTAATTCTGTCCAATTTTTGGCAAGAACATTCCCCAAATAATCAGGACATGCTTAATTACTGCATAATTAATTCACTTCATCATACCGTAACTTTGGGTTTGGTAAAAAAAAAAAAGCTCAAATAAAGTGTTGCATGTTGGCGAAAGCTGAGGTGAGGGGCATTTGAAACATTCAAGATCATACATTTTTGGGGATGTGAACAGTCGTGGACATAATCTTTGTATCATAAATTTTTGTTTTTATTCAAAACCACTATTATTCCAATGATTGAAGTGCAAAGACATGTTGTCATTTGTTGAAGTGTTTAAAGGCTGTACTTCTAAAGTCTATTCCCACTGTAAAGTAGGTCACAAGGACACAGGAAATATCTTTTTGCACTGTCACTGTCTTCTGGCAAGCCACATATAAACAGAAGTAGGGGTCACCTCCAAAAACCAACACAGTTACACAACGTGGACATGTATGCCTTCACCCCAAAGTCTCTCGGCTGTAAAATATATCTTTTTCTATGTGTATATATATATATGAGACGTGTTTCCTCCGCTACTCTCCCTTCTCGTGGAGGCACGAACGCACGCGCTTCCGCACGATGAAGGCGGTGAGCGCGCTGCAGCAGGCCGTGAAGATGAAGAGCGCCACCGCGTCGTGCGCCAGGTCGCCGTGGAGACTCTCGTAGAGGGGTCGCCGCTCGATGAAGTCTATGCGCAGCGCCTCGATCTGCACCAGCGTGCACAGCACCAGGAACACGTGGAAGATCTGGTGGCCCTGGCCGAAGAAGTCGCACTTGCCCGGGAACCACCGCTCCGGGTGCGGGTAGGAGAAGAAGTAGGCGCTGACCAGGAAGAACACCACCTGGTAGCGGTGGTACGCCACGGCCGGCTCGCTGCAGCCCGTCTGGTAGCAGCTGTAGATGCGGTGGAGCACGGGGCTGATGTCCAGGCAGTAGGCCAGGCCCGAGGGCACCACCTGGAAGAGCTTGTGGGCGAACTTGGGCATGCCGGGGCTGGAGTACTTCCCGTAGCAGCAGCCCAGGCAGGAGAGCCAGGCGAAGAAGGCGGCGGCGGGGAGGAAGAAGCCGCGCACCCTGCTGTGCCAGTCCCTCTCGATGGCGTAGTAGAAGTGGGCCAGGGCACTGCCGTACTGGTACACGGCCACGCCCACGTAGTCCAGGAAGTAGAAGGTGTAGTGGGAGAGCTCGGACTTGGCGGAGAGCAGGTGGGCGAGTGCGCTGCAGGTGAGGTACGTGAAGGCGGCCAGCAGGACGATGAAGAGGGGCTGAGCGTGGGCGTCGCGCAGGAAGTCCACCGTCTCCGACAACTCCTGCCACTTGACCAGGATGATGAGGGCGGCCAGCAGGTGGGTCCACACGTTGAGGGCCTCGTTGTGCCTCTGGAACAGCGTGAGGAAGTAGTAGCGCCAGCTCTGGTCGGGCTGCCGGTAGCCGTGGAGGATGTGGGGCTCCCTGAACACCCAGGGCACGTCGGAGGCCTTGACGGTGCAAGGCAGGGTGGGGAAGGCCGACTCCAGCAGCTGGGGGATCTGCCTTAGCTGCTGGGCGTTGATGAACAGGCGACCGATCTGCTCCATCACCACCGTCGCCATGTCAATCTGGGGCCGGGGAGAGAGAGAGAGGCGTGAGGGGGTGATGAAGTGATGACAGGCGAGATAGTCGATCTGTCTGCGGGGGGCCTTGACCTGCTTGTCAGCCTGGGTCTGTGTGTGTGTGTGTGTGTGAGTGTGTGAGTGTGTGTGTGAGTGTGTGTGTGTGTGTGTGTGAGTGTGTGAGTGTGTGTGTGAGTGAGTGTGTGAGTGTGTGTGCGTGTGTGTTTCATGGTCTTCATGTTCAAGTCACTCATATATTTGTTGATTCCAATGTGTATAGAAAAGGTGAGAATAAGTCCCCAAGGTATATATTTAATTAGGTAGCCTATGTGGCTTATCCTGTTTGGCTAGTTGGGAATAAATAAGATCATCTTACAGGTACCATTCTAAACCCTAGACTGTAATATTACTGGTGTTATTATAATCTCTTCTTGTGGTCTTTATCCCTTTTTGTATTGTATTTTATATTAAATACATGTTTAGATGGCCTAGTATTTTTTACTTCGCATTTAATGAAACGGTACCTCGGAAATAATGTAAATCGTTTTCGTTTGAACAAAATATCGTAAATGTCATACAAACATTTAATACATAAAAATATTTAAATGCTAATACTACCCCAACATATCTAGAATGTCGTAGGCCTAGCGCAAAGCCACAGTGGCTAACTGGAGAAAAAAAACGAGTGTGGATGAATGGAGTCCCCTGCCCTCTGCATCTTTCTTTAAGCATGTCGCAGGCCTGGAGCTCTGAGAAGCTCAGTAGACGACAGGGAAAGCAGCGTACAGGATGTTTCCTGAAGAACCCGCGGTGACCGACCAAACGAGCATAGGCGTGGACCGATGCATGGACAGAGATTGCGTAACAGAACCCCATCCAACATGTCCACACCCTTCGCTTCCTCCTCCGGCCCGCATGCCTTTCAAATATTTAGAGATGGACATGTTCGCCCATAGCCAGGGAGGTTGTTTCTATACAAGTCTAATCATATTGAAATGGAAAGCAGTTACATAATGCTATCAATATGTTCCATATTTTCGTAGGCTATTACAGACTATATTAAATAGCGTATTTAGGCCCAATGTCCGTTGAACGGGAAGCGAATGGGATTGGGAATTGAAATTATGACGGTCGCACAGTGCATTACACGAATAATAAACCGTATATTTGACAAGGTGGTCCCTCATCGCTATGCACAGAGCGGACTGTCAGATGTGTTCAGAGCGCGTTTCATGCGCTGTCGTTGCCGGTGAAAAAAGCATGCTGATAAAATAACGTCTTACCTTTCAGAAAATCAAATCAATCCAAAGCCTTCAATAGCGCCTTTGTATAATAACCCAAATGCGCTCGATATATAAATGGCATTGTTTGGATGAGTAAATGTTGAAAGGACAATTGTTTCAGTGAAGGAGCAGGATCCGCTCTTGGAAGACCGAGGAGGAGCCGAGGATACGCCGAGCTTTTTGACAGCAAGATATTTGAGCCAATCAGCGAATAGCATGGTCTTTTTTGGTTCTGACCTGGACCAATAACTGACCTATGTCCAAGCATCCCATTCTCATCAGAATGTATGACACGCACAGGCTACACATGAGCAAGATATATTTAGTTGATTGTTTTTTTTAATAAAAGGTTGTATTAACATGTTAACGACTACTAATAACCTTCATCTAACATGTATACAGTATACCTTTTCGTCTCTCTGGGCTTACATCTAGATCTTTCCTACTACAATAGCAATGGACCCGATCAATTGTCTATGAAGACGGACGGAAGCTATCGGTTGGATGTGTGGGTTTAATAAACTCACTGATAACACAACCGAGCAAATGCGTGCCCTGTCTGGTGCAGTGCATAACGGTTTGTTTCCTTCACGTCATATTCTGATTGCAGGGCTATACCCATCAGGACCGGACAAAATGCTCATTGAAGTTGCTCTAAAAAAAACAAAAAAAAAACGAGAACATGTTAATGATAAGTTTTGCATTACATTAAACGAATAGGCAATTATAAAAAAAATCGAAAGTGTAAATTAAATTAAATGAAATCTGAAATAAAAATAAGGAAAAACGTAAATAGCTGTCGTGCCTTACTTCTTCATTTATCCAGGATCTCAACCTGTACAGGCCTGTGGCCTACTGCTGAATGTCTACATTAAAGGCATAAAGACAAAGAGATAAAGACGTAAGACACGCAACAGGTTAAACACGCTAGATCTTTTCAACACAGCTCACAATAAACAACTAACAAAGAGGTTTCTGTGCAACGCTGCAACACTGACAAATAACTCACAAACACTGGCCGCTATGTGCTCTGACACTGCACACATTCCTTGGCATTGTGTCATCAGCTCGCTATAGAGGGTTCAGCAAGGATTAGAATATATTTTAATGATTGAATGAGATAAGATACAATCTTCGTTTGCAATTTGACACACGTTGACCTTGACAGGGGAAGATCAGCGTTCCCTGTGTGTCTGCTTATAACCTATGTGTCTGAACTGAAACTGGATGTGTCAATTTATTTGTGTGCCCCGGCTCAGAGAATGGTCACTTCTAACTGTTGGCTTCAACTTTGAAAAAATCTTATTTAAACACAAAGTCCCAAACACTATCACAACGATATTTAATATTTATCTTAACACATAAAAAAAAGAATGCACTTTAAAAAAATTATATTAATAATAGAATACTTATAATACCTATAATATTATAGTTAGTGTAATTTTCCACTTTTTTATAGAATGTAAGTATGTGATGCATTGAAGGCCAAGAATCTGGAAGCTATGCAGCAAGTGTGCTATTCTAACCATAGGCTACAGGCTGAGAATAGGCCTACAATAATAAGCTCTTACATTGACTTTGGTTACATACTGTACATATTCGGTACAATATACTCTCACATTCACCAATGTCGCATACAATTGAACATTAGTTCAAGCTTTGGCCTAGTTCTTTGTCCCGCTGAGGATATGAGTTAGGTCTACCTGTTTGGGCGTTTCAAGCTTAATGTTTGCATATTATTAGTGTTTCATACGGGACAGAAAGTTCATGTCAGTGATGAACATAATGCTTTTATGATGATTCTTCATCCTTTCGATTTTCCCTTCTCTTGGCGTATAAATATGAACCTAACAAAGAAGATAAACATCTTGTGGATAATAATGAATGGTTGAAACACCAAGAGCCTTGGCCCTTGGGATACTAAAGATATTGTTATGTTGGCTATTTGCTCATTAACACAAATATATTGGAAATTAACCCACCACTTTTACGTGTATTTTATATTTAAATATAGTCTGATATGCTATGTCACTTTTTGTGTGATCAAGGATGGCTATCATTTACATATTAAGCGTAAAGTCTACTGGTGTAATTGTTATACTTACCACTAGATGTCCCTATTTAGCAATTCAGGGCAATTCAGGGCGTCTGAATTCAACCGTTTTAGTGTAATAATCCGTGTCTGTTATTAGGAACATAACATTTACGTCGAGCACTCAAGCCGCCACAGCATGGACAAAAATACATTTTTGTCTTTTGTAAGTGCGATAATGTGTAGGGCTGTTTCCCGTGCAACTACCATGCAATGTGTAAATTCAATGTGGATGGTCATTGGTTTACAACAAAATTTGTGTCTTCAACCAGTTAAAACATACACACATTCAAAAAAAATAGCATGAAGTTGAAGGAGATTTTTGAAAATGTATTTCAAAAATCTAAAAATATAAATAGATTCTACATAATAATAATAATAATAATAATAATAATAATAATAATCAAGACAATATGTAAATTGGCATATACACTACAATTAAATTATATATACATATCAGAATATGAATGGAAGCTAAACACTCACAAGAAAGATAATAATTAAATATCTTCGTCAGTTGATTTATGGACTTTATGGGGGTTATTTGCGGTGTTCAGACTTTTACTTTGAAGGAAATGAACGTGTAATGACCGGAAGTTTTCATGTCTGACGGTCTTGGAGCTCGGTCGAAGTCACAGGTGTCTTGTTATCTTCGCTCCCTTGTATTCTTATATTCTTGTGTTTGTATTCTTTTATAGATCAACATGGGTGCTTGTATGGCGCTATGTTCCATGGCCAGTTGTGTAAGTACATCCTTATCCATCCGTTTTTGTTGCGTCGAGTCGGCTCTATTTTTGCATTTCAGCTCCCGCATTCAGTAATAATAATAGCAATGCTTGACTCATATGTCTTATTATGAAGTATATCAACCCTAGATGATTTTTTATTAATATAATGTACAACACACGCATACACACGATGCAGGGTGTATTGGTTAACAAGATGATGGTCCAAACCATTATCTCGTAAACCTTTGCACTTTTCTAAGCAAAACAACCTAAACATATAAACTCAATGGTGTTTATCGTGGTTTTCGTTTAAAGCAATTGCGAATTGGTCTGAGGTGGTATGTGACTCATAGGATACATGATGAGGCTGGGACGAAGCGCGGTTTGATGACTCTTCCTTGTTCCTGTTCCGTCCAGGCCTCCTGCCTATGCGGGTCAGCGCCCTGTCTTCTGTGCGGCTGCTGCCCTTCCTCCAACAGCTCCACCATCACACGCCTGATTTTCTCATTCTTCCTGCTCCTTGGCACCATAGTGTCTGTCATAATGATCCTCCCTGGGATGGAGGACGAGCTTCGAAAAGTGAGGCTCCTGAATGTCACACATACATTATCCTATCAAAGGTGTCCCAAGGATTTGCAATGCATGGCCACATGCATTGCACGGTTCTTGCTTGTGCTTTATTTGACATGACGTGTGCTATAAATAACAAACATATAATATAACAGCAAAAAACAGCAAACATATAATTGGTTGTAATGCAAAAATATGGGTTATTTTGGAGATCATGTTGGGATCGTTCTGTCAAAGAAATCAACAATGTTTAAGCTATTGTTTGATTTCCGTTTGTTTGTTTGTTGTTTTTCGTTCGCTAGATACCAGGGTTCTGCGTGGGTGGAAGCAGTATACCTGGCGTTGATAACATTGTGGACTGTGATGTCATCCTGGGCTACAAGTCTGTGTACCGCATGTGCTTCGCCATGACCTGCTTCTTCTTCTTCTTCTCTGCAATTATGATTCAAGTCCGCAGCAGCAAAGACTGCCGTGCTGCTGTCCAGAATGGGTAGGTAACTAGTTACGACATATGATTGATTTGATATTTCATCCATCTTTGTTTTGTTGTATGTAAACCATACAACAGAACACATCCATATCCACAGCAGTTTGGTTTGGCCATGTGTGATGCTATTAAAGTTATAATTTTTTGTGTCCTAGATTCTGGTTCTTCAAGTTCCTGATGCTAATTGGGATTACAGTAGGAGCCTTCTTCATCCCTGATGGAATGTTTCATACTGGTGCGTTGTTTGTGCTTTACTGATTCCATTAATATGATTGCAGGTCGGTAATGGCAATGAACTTCTGCTTGTGAAAGGCTTCTTCATCACTTGGACACAAGACACAAGAAAATTCTCTACTAGACTGCTATGGTTGTGTCATTTCAGGGCTTCCACATCTATGCCAGATTGTTTAATTAAAAATGAAATACAATAGACACCACTGGCAGTGTTTGTTAGTTTTATACCATCCCCTGATACCATCCCCAGGGCAGAAAACAAGATGGGCTTTGATGAATAGGTTGTCTTTTCCACAGTTTGGTTTTACTTTGGAGCAGTGGGATCGTTCATCTTCATCATCATCCAGCTCATTCTCCTCATCGACTTCGCCTATTCCTGGAACAAGGTGTGGGTGGGGAACGCTGAAGATGGGGACAATAAGGGCTGGTTTGCAGGTACTCGATTGAAATCGATTTATTTTATTTTTTTCTTAAATCAAGTCATATATATGACATTACTCTTGGTTGTCTATTACATTGAGGATAGTGATTTGCAAATGTACTAGTAAAGCAGGAGATGTTTAATGCATATGTTTGACCCTTCAGGCTTGCTGTCCTTCACGGTCCTCCACTACGCACTGGCGTTCACGGCGGTGGTGCTGTTCTATGTGTACTACACCAAGCCTGACGACTGCACTGAACACAAGGTCTTCATCAGCCTCAACCTCATCTTCTGCATCATCATCTCTGTCGTCTCCGTCCTGCCCAAAGTCCAGGTACACTCATTCATTCCCTGGTGAGTTACTCTTCAGAGGATGACGTCAGGATGTTTTTCGAAGAATGTACTGAGGGTCTTCAAATTTTTACTCATAGATTTAAATAACTACAATAGTTACTACAATAATTTGTCGGTTGTAACAATGCAAAATTGTTTCCAGACCTGGCGTTTGTGTTATGGCCCCTGGAACTATCCAGCTGTGATGTTGGCCTGGCTAGGCAATTACATAGTATATATTGTGTGTGTGTGTATATATATATATATATATATATTGCTTTGTTTATTGTATACATTAGAATCACAGCATCAAAAATTATATTGTGGAGGTAAAGTATCCAAATTCTTAGCAATGCAAAGTCCAAAAAGTATTTCTACTTGATTAGTATTTAAAATGATTACCAGGAAGTGACAACTACCAGGATGTGTGTGTCACTTCTCATTATGATTTTAGGAAGCTCAGCCTCTATCTGGTCTACTTCAGTCATCTCTTATCTCCCTCTACACCATGTATGTCACTTGGTCTGCAATGACCAACAATCCAAGTGAGTTGACGTTTTTTGTGCTCTAAAATTCCTAACCCTAACAAACAAAGGTGTTGCACATTAATTCAGTTTACTCTCAGCACATTAGTCAGTTTGATTGTGTTCCCTCCACCCACAAAGTGTGGGTGTAGGAACAATAGCAGTGTATGCTAGTCGTTTGTTTGCACACACTTTCTGATAAACTTGTGTCATGTGATCCATGTGCCATCATGTGATCTATGCTACCCTAGCAAGTGTTTTCTTTTGGGACTCACTGGAGTGAATGTATGCTTAGTATATAATGTGGGAAAATTGCAAAAAATGTTTACTTGGTTACATTTGTAGATTGTGTGGTTTTATTTTGGTAGGTAGGTAATGTTTTTTGAATAATATTAGATAAATACGGATAATGGTCATAGCACATAATGACCACTAGAGAGCAGTACACCTTGCACATCATTTAATCCGGTGAAAGGAGTTTTCTTTAGGGGTTTTCTTAGACCCCGGTTATTGTTGATATTTTATATTTAAAACAGCCATGATTTTTGTTCAACTCACCCACTCACAGTGGGCACCATTAGGAAAAAAACGACCATGCCAGGGCAGTTTGTGTGCGCCATCTTGGTGGACACAGCAAAGCGACAACTATGGGAGCTGCTAAACACTTATTTAGAATAGAATGGTCAGTTGCTTGCCAACTACCCAGTTTCAGATGGTGCACATACCTTGAGAGGGGGTGAGTGACAAAAATGTCTGATTTACATCTTGACAACTAACCTGGGGATTTAGGATTTTAATACACGGTGTAAAGACGCTATGCCCCTTCTTTAAATATATATATATTTTTTATATTCTAATGCATTTTGTGTGTTTGTGCATGTGTTCAGATCGTAACTGTAACCCTAGCCTGCTGAGTCTGGTGTCCAACGTGAGCTCTGCCCAGCCCGCCCCCGGCACCAACCCAGAAACCCTGCAGTTGTGGGACGCCCAGAGCGTGGTGGGCCTCGTCATCTTCCTGTTCTGCACGCTCTATGCCAGGTCAGTGCCGATCCTGGGGCCGACCCCGTCTAGGTCGACCCCCTCTGGGCCGACCCCCCTCTGGGCCGATCTCATCCGGGCTTGGTTGTATTGATTTTGTTGTGGAAGTTGGAACATGCCTTGTTAAGATTAACCATCTGTGGTTATGGACAAATGATAATGCTCACTAACCTTTGTGACTCCTAGTCACTCTGCGATCTTTCCTTTCAACTCTTTGCCTCTCTCCCCCACCTCCCAGCAGCACTCAGGTGCACTAGCTAGTGACTAGTAGTGTTGGAATGTACCCCTAACTCCCCTCTGTCTCCCTCTCTCAGTATCCGCTCCTCCAGCAACACTCAGGTGAACAAGCTGATGCAGACGGAGGAGGGGGGAGGCTCCGGGGGGGAGGGTGTGGTGGGGGAGGACGGCCTCCTGAGGGCCGTGGACAATGAGGAGGAGGCGGTGTCCTACAGCTACTCCTTCTTCCACTTCCACCTCTGCCTCGCCTCCCTCTACATCATGATGACCCTGACCAACTGGTACCAGTGAGTACTCCACCCTGACCTCTGACCTACTGGAGACACTACAGTGGTCCTGACCTCTGACCTACTGAAGACACTACGGTGGTCCTGACCTCTGATTTACTGGAGACACTACGTGGTCCTGACCTCTGACCTACTGGAGACACTACGTGGTCCTGACCTCTGACCTCCTGGAGACACTACGTGGTCCTGACCTCTGACCTACTGGAGACACTATGGTGGTCCTGACCTCTGACCTACTGGAGACACTACGGTGGACCTGACCTGCTTGAGACGCCATGGCTTTCCCCGAGGTCCCTTAGTCGACTAGAAGCAAACCTTCCCAACTAATAGTCAACTACAGTCGTACATATTTCTTCCAGTTGTGGGTTTAAATCTGAATCATTGGTCTATTTAGTTTTTACATTCAATTGTAGTTATTCTTAGAAATGCAAGAAATATTCCAAAACTGTAAACAAATACCGTAGTACCAAACAATTTTCGGATCGAATGTCATTGTGAATGTGTATTTTATGCTGCGTTACACCCACACTGAAGCTTTTTTTACCTGCTTTTTACTGATCTAGAGCTAGTGGGATGCGCTTCTATTTTAACCTTACATCAATTGGGGACATTTTGAAACGTGAGAAGTATTCGTTTTATTGTGTTTCAGTTTGGCTGCTGTTGGGGCAGGGTATTTGTATTTCGCCTTATAGAAGAAATATCCACGAATTGAAGGTTGAATATCGGTAACAACCATCTTTGCCTGCCAATACGATGTGTTGCGACTCTGTAAATATTGCGGGTCTGTAAATATTGCAATCAGATATTCAGTTTTTTTTTAAATATATTTTGTTTGGTTTAACTTCTGGTTCTACCGGTTCTACTTAATGAGTGTGGTCAAACAGAACAGAACACAGTTGATGCCAATTGAGTATTGCCATCACTCTCCCTCCTTTGTGTTCCACTAAGGACTCAGCAGACCCAGATAAGTTGTAGTTGTATGAGTGGTGCCCTTCTTTCTGAGACGTTTCTCTCTACTGGTCCCCAGGCCAGACACCAGTGTCCAGAAGATGGGCAACAGCATGCCGGCTGTGTGGGTGAAGATCGCGTCCAGCTGGCTGGGCCTGGCCCTCTACCTCTGGACCCTCCTGGCACCGCTCGTCTTCCCCGACCGGGAGTTCAACTGAGCCGGCCCCGCCTCTCTTCCTTCATCTGGTGGTTGTCGTCTCTCAGCCTCTTCCTGCCGTAGGATGTCAAGACGTGTGAAGGATCATATTATGGTACTTAGGATGTAAATCTCCATGCTGTTTTATTGTTTTTTTGTGTGTGTTTTTATTCCCTGGTTGGGAATAAAATGTTAGTTTATGTGTGTTCATTATATTTCAATCACTACATAGGACGAGTAGACTGGTTTTCATTTGGCAACAATATCTTTGTTAGCTTGCATGCCTTGTCAGCTCTCTGCAGTGGGCCGCGCACTCTACGCCTCATGTTTGAGTTGGGAATCCCCTCTTCAGAACATACCAGGCTGTGACTGATTGGCCCTGTTGCTTGCGGGTCTCGCTCATTGGCTGACGTCATCAGCGCTGTGGCTTCCAGGGACGACCCCGGAGTGGCCCTGAGTGTGACTGTTAGATAAGGCTGGGCTGACACGCCCTGACCACGTGGCTCCCTCTTACTGCTAGACGCTATCAGAACAACACGTGAGAGAGGGGTTTAGTTGACCTTTCCATTCGCTTAGCATGGGTTCATAAGGGCTGTGAGGGCCCCTCTGGGTCCTGCCATACGCCACATCTGTGCTTATAAACATTTGGGGCCCCCTAAGGTGTCTCCATATTTAGCGTGGCTCTAAGCCGATATCTCTTGTTTACCCTGACGACTAATGACTAGAAGGAGATCAAGTCTTGATCAAGTTCAGGCTTCATGTCCTGTTAGTCAAACCATGGCTGTTGTTCCAAGTCTGGAATGGTCCATGATCTTTGGTGCTTCGCTACTACTTTGAACACATCCCAGATCAGCCTGGAGTTCACCTCTCCTCTGAGTACAGATGGAGCCTTGGACGCTGGTACCTGAGTCAGCGGTAGAGCAACACACACATGGGTTAGTTTCCTCAGTGGATAGTGTTCTGGGTCTCACAGGAGCCCTCAGTAATAATTCCGTTGTGTGCTCTTCATTAAGAGCCCTAGTTTGTGGTCAAGAAGTCCATTTCACAGCCACGTTACCAGATGCCTACGATTCACAATACTTTTAAAAAGGGACAAGAAAAAACATATAGTGGGAATGAATGGTCAAGATATAACTGATCGTTTGTTGGTTAAGTGATTTATGCATAATGTATTTACCTTTTTATGAACAGTAATGCAATAGTTATTACATTTTGTAATTAAAAAAAAAGATTGTGCTCAACATCATTGGATGTTGAGCACACTATGAATACGATTGTTAGATTGTGATGATAATTCCACGTTGAGTATTTAAAAGAAAATTCTAACATTTCAAATATTTGTTTCTCTGCTGGTGGAAGTATTGTAGATTGTTATTAAGAAGAGTGATGAGTTGAAAATGTGATGTTATGATGTGTCAAATACAGATGTACGACGGCTGCCTACTCCATCTAAATGGTGTTCGCACAAATTATTAACTTTTTTTCTATAGGGAGAAGGTCTCCCAAAAAACGATGAAGTGCCTTCTTGTCTGCATTTCAACATGAATTACTATTTGTTTAGTTTGGAACTTGGCCTTCATATCGTGACGGAGGCAACCGTTGCACGTCATAAGACCTTGCCATGTGTATAATATAGGAATTGGTCTTGCACATTTAGTTCAAATAAATACCTTTCAGGCAAACCTTTTTGCTTTGGTCCTCTGTCAGTTTGAATTTAGCCCTTGAGTTTTCCACTGCATTCCTACTTCTATCCACCAGGTGGAACTAAAAATCTTCCAGGTACACTTAGTTCCCCTTTTCATACTGTAACAATCACAAGACAACTCTTTTGAGCTGCCCTGTAATGTTGAATGATCTGCGCCTTAAAAAACCTGAGTCAGCCAAAAATGATATGAGGCATTTCCTTTCTAGTTAATGCTTAAGGGCGTCTCTGTTGACCATAACCTCTCCCTTAGTGAGGCGAGGAGGAGGCTTGGAGTTGAGGAGCTAGGCAAGAAGGACTGCCTCTTAACAAATGAAGTAACACACAGCCATGGTGCAAGGGGTGCCGATCTACTGATGGATCGGCTTGCTATGTCTCTGCTGCCGCACCCCTGAAAGATTCGCTTCACAAGCCGCATCTAATCTAATGAACTCCACGGACTGACCTCAACAGATTAGTTGTGAAAGGTCAATGCCCTAACTTGAACTCTGACCTTATCAGTGACTAGCATTGGAATTAAAACGACACACATTTTCTAAATATAATGTCCTCCTGTGATAACTGAAGGGACGTCCATGCCTTTCATGGTTATACATCTCTGATGAGGCGATCTGATGCGGATGTCAGTAATGAATGCATATTCAGGTGTGTATAATCTCATGGGCCATCTTTGTCTAACGCCATTGGTGGGTTAAGCGAGGCCCACAGGGAATGTGTGAGCTGCCTCTTCTAGCGCCACAGGGACGGCGCACTGTGTATCGCACACTTTACTGTGAGCTTTCATCTTCATTTGACAGTGAGACGCGGCTTGTTGACTCTAGCTGCTCCAGTCACTAAATCCAGGTGGCAGTGTCTGGAAGTCTTATGGACACACTGCCCGCTCTGGCCCTCCTCCAACCCCTAGCCTCCTGCCAGCCTATCGGGGAAATTTGTCATGACCTCACGTTTTGACAGCTGAGCGTGTGACTCTCCTTGTGGTTACAGTAGTATAAATATGTACTATTGTGGAGTTATTAACTGAAGTTACTAAAGGAGGCAACGCTATGGTTGAGATTTTTCCATTGTTATTATGAAGTGTTTCTTATTTGTCATTGTTAAACCAGGAGTGGTTCTACTGGTCTATATGGACTTGTCAAAGTGAATGCTATAATGCATTCATGCATTTCTAATGCTGACGTTTCACCTGTTCCGATGACTTATTCAGTCAAACCACGGAGATGAGGAAACATCTGGCAAGCAATTTGCTACTGTGTTTGAAAGTCAAATGCTTCTGAAATTTCAGATGCATGTATTTGTCTGTTGCCCCCCCCCCCCCCCCCCCCGTCCTCTTGTCCGCTGCTCTGGGTGAGTAGATAGTGTGAGCAGAGTGGAACAGCCAACAGAGTGGAAGTCCGTCCACCATGGTAGCTTTTAGTGCACATGGCCTGACTGATATAGCCAGTCAGCCAGGTAAAAGCTACCACAGCACAACACGCAAACACATATCTATATATCAGTACATCTTGAATAATTCGTCCTATTGTGACTTGATGTGATAGGTTTCCCTTGTCAAAATTCCCTAGAATTGCTGTTAGGTTCCCTGTAACCGACACATTCCTGCAGCTTGTCCAAACACAACAGTCTCAGACTCCAACACAGGGTTCCTCAGTCCCAGTGATGTTTGTGTGGTTTTTCTCCTTGGTGAGATCGCTGCTTTCTTACATGCTGATCTCGCTCTGTGTTTGCCTCGCAGAGGATTCCCTCCCTTATCGGCCCGTTCTGCACTGTGACCATCAAATTAGCCCTTCCCAAGGCGTAACAACTCCCAACGGCGCCAGACATCCAGATACAGACCAGCTACTGCTCATAAATCCCTCTCTCATTCCTCCTCTCATCGAGCGGACAAACACACAAAAATGCTTTTTAATCCCCCTGGATGCATAGCAGATGAAATTTAGCCGTCCTATGTACACATTGCAATTAATTGTGTCGTAACATGTTAATTCTCAATGTATTTAATAATGGATCATTATTAAAAGATGAGCTGTTTTTACTGCTTTTACTACTACGGTTCTCATACAGATTGGCCGTTCGATTAGGGCCACTCAATTGGCAGTAGCAGTGTGCTTTGAGCACATTTTGCATCCATGACCAACTCTTATTTGTGGAAGGACTAGAAGCCGCGGTCTGAGTTCGGATTGGGTTCTAAGTGTAGGATCCGGGTACACTCGTTTATACTCTGTCTGTGTGTAGAGGGGATGAAGAGTTTGGGGTCGTGCTGGGGGGTTTGAACTGGAAACGTTAGCCAGCATTTTCCCCTGATTCGGCTCTACAGGACAGGGAAGGTGTTGCTGAAGTTATCGGGGGGGAAAAGGGTGTCAATGACCTGCGGGCTGACTTACAGGGCTGTCCTCAAACTATTTTGCTGAATAATAAGAAAACTATACGGCATGATGAGCACATTCCACAGAGGGGGGGAAGCACACTCCTCTATTTAGTCTGGCGGCTGCGCCCTCACATTCAGTTTGTCTTTGGATGCAATGCTCTAACCTGAACCCCAAGTCTGAATACTTCATGTGTGTCTGTGTGCACGTGCATGTGTGTGCGTGTGTGATATGTGCATGTGTGTGTGTGTGTGCGCGTGTGTGTGTCACGGCCTGTGTGTGTCCGTGCATATGTGTGTGTGTGACATGCTTGTGCATGCCTGTGTGTGTGTCTGTGAGCGAGTGTGTCCGTGCGTGTTTGCATGCGTGTTTGTGTCTGTGTGTATGATGTGTGTGTCCGTGCGTGTGATGTGTGTGTGCGTGCGCAGGGCTTCCTGTGCGCATGCTCTTCCTGTGCCTCTCTAATGCAGTTATATAACAGTAGGCAGCACAGCCGGCGTCTGCTGCTGTGAGGCGAGCGGTCTGGTTACATAAGCCTGTCAGAGTCCTACTGGAGCAATAGGGAGAGCGAACACACACACACACACACACACACACACACACACACACACACACACACACACACACACACACACACACAC
>JAOPUD010000009.1:9239941-9250582 GCA_027122715.1 Trisopterus minutus
GTGTGTGTGTGTGTGTGTGTGTGTGTGTGTGTGTGTGTGTGTGTGTGTGTGTGTGTGTGTGTGTGTGTGTGGGGTCCTAATGTGGTGTGCGATATTCCAGGGTGTGTATACAGTCTGGGCCGGGCAGAGTATGGCCGCCTGGGATTGGGCCAGGGGGCGGAGGAGAAGAGTGATCCCACTCCAGTGCCGGGCCTGGGCCCGTCCACCAGGGTGGCGTGCGGGGCGTCCGTCAGCTATGCTATCACTAAAGAGGGTGAGAGACTCTGCAAATACACCTGAGAACCGCCTCTCCCTCTTTTCTAGTTCCATTGGCTATGGGGTCACTGGTGGTTTGTATTGCATTACAACCACTAGGAGTCATACACAACCGTGGGTGGGTCTCCAGACAGACTTAATGTCTTTCATTAGATAAAGATAATTCATGTCTTTATCTAAACCTCGCCCAAGGTTGAGCGTTATTTTTCTATGACTGGACACCGCTGCCTTTTAACAGACCAAATCAATGCGCTACAAATGCAGCATTTACTACAATCAAATACAACTATCAACCAGAGGCACCCTTGTCCTTTTTTATGTCGCATCTCTAATTTGTGTTCTGTGCTTGGTGTTCAGGATGTAAGTGGGGGATGTGTCTGCCTCCAGCTTCCTGTATTGTATAGCTCAGGGATATGGCTCCCAACAGGCTGTCTACTGTGTTACTAAGGATGTGTTTACGTCCAGGCTACACGTATTGTATATCTAAGGGGTGTGGTGCCCAGCAGGCTCTTGTCTACTGTATCACTATGGGATGTGTTTCCTGTGTCTCCCTCCAGGCTCCATGTATTGTGTCACTTGGGGATGTGTTCCCCCCCCCCCCCCCTCATGTACGGTTGTAGAACTAAGGGGTTTGTCTCCCACCAGGGGTCGTCTACGGATGGGGCATGGGCACCAACCTGCAGCTGGGCACCGGGGAGGAGGACGACGAGTGGAGCCCGCTGAAGATGCCTGGCAAGCAGCTGGAGAACCGCACGGTGCTGACAGTGTCAAGCGGGGGACAGCACACGGTGCTGCTGGTCAAAGACCACGCCCAGGAGAGCTGATGAAGCCCTCGCCGCCGGGGACATTTTGGCAGGTGAAGGGATGTGCCGGGACTAGGGGCCCTTTTATGGGGAGCTGGAGGGACCCGTCATCCTGCACCGGGTCGGAGCTGTTGCAGAACAGGGGGACCGAGGAGAGGGCGGTTCCTGCTGGTAGGCCCTCGCCGCCTTGGCATCGGGGGGGGAGGGGGGAATGACAGAATCCATTTGATAGATCATGAGGAGGGAGAGACTATTTTTTTAAATCTAGAATTTTTGTTTTTGTTTTTTATTGACAAAGTGAAAGGGTTGGAGTTTTATGGCATTTGGATCTTGAGGGGATTTGTAAATGTAAGTCAATTGGAGCCAGGATTCGCGAGCCTTTTAAAGATTTCCCCCGCTTCTAACGCTTTAAGGTTTCCACTTTCTTTAAAGCAATACAATTCTGGCTCTCCATGGGTTTAGTCACGTTGATGGGAGGGTTGAGAGCCATGTTCTATAGAAATGTTTTTTAAGTGTGACTGTTTAGTTCCACACACGCCTGAGGCTGTATGTGGGATGTTTCAATAACTACTGTATTGTATCTCTTGCTTGCCTCTGATTAAATAAAGATGTCATTTTAATACCGGCAAGGCTGTGTCTTTAAATTGATACTCCACGTGATCTACAGCTGCTTTTGAGACGCAAGGGGTGGAACTTCATCATACATCATTATCCAGTTCTTCCAAGCAAGGCTACCGGTAGTATAACAGTCCGTTATCAATAATATTTGCTTACCCTTGTTGTTTAATTCTCCAGTTTTGGTAATTTCAATATTCCTGCATAACCCAACTTGGCTCTTTGTTCATGTCGTGCATCGCCCCATATATTCTCCTCCTATTCTGTATGCCATTACACTGACAACCAATCTCATGCGGATAAATGTAAATTAAAATCACTTAGGGTTGCAAACGACTACACTAGTGGCAAGGCCCAAGGCACTTAAGAGCGTCATGTTTATGTGTTTATTTAATGTGATACACAGCGGGGTGCTCGACCAACGTCTCTTGCCTCTCGGGCCGCAGAGCTTTGAGATGCTAAAGTGCTTCATAATCAGGTATTGGCAAGTAAGAAGGACTGGTCGGTTTTCCCTCGACTGTTGATTGGATCCCTGATCGGTCCCATATAAATATGAAGGGAACACTAGGAGCACTAGGAGAAAGCGTTTTTTCTAATGTGCATATTGTATTCAGTTTAACTGCCCAAGAATTTAATGACTAAATTAAAATGTCTTAAGTAAAAACCTGTTACAGTAGTGATGTGGTTTTATTGATTTATTTTAAGTTTTACTGTGCTTTGATAATGAAAACGCATTTACATCCTAGTCATAATATGCTGCAGATTTATTGACTTAATTTATTATGCATCCCCCTCAAAATGTGTTAAGTCAACGTATGATTACATTCGTAACCCAAATCTGAATGTATGCAAGAGTAGATCAGTCCAATTAGAACATTTAAATACAATCCCAGCCTGAAAATTAATTTGAAATATAACTACGATTCTTCCACTACAAGTTAATTTTGAAAATGTGATATTTCAAATATTCTTTTTGCCGGCCGTCCATGCATTCCATGGTCTCAAACCTCAGTTTGTGATCATCTAGAATGTTTTCCATTGAATTTGGTGAGATGGCTATTTTAAGACCTAAAGCAATGAGTGTCTCCATGTGTCGTTCACCTGCAAAGGTGTTTCAGTGACCTGAAAATAGCATTGCTTTGTGTAACCAGCGTATCCAAATGGTGGAGAAGACGATGTTCATTCCATCAATTAATAGATTACATTCACCAGGCTCCAGCACCAGCGATTGTGATCCCACTTATCGTCCTCACAGAGCAGACCGATCCACTCCAGCGCCCTGCGGGCCCCACACCACCGCCGCGCTCTAACTTTAATCAAGTACGTAGGAAAACTCATCACAGAAAATTGCTTCAGCGCTCCCCACAACACTTTCATCGCTCACCGCTTAGACACATGTCCTTTGTCACTAGTTTGCTCACCGCCTTGCAGGGTAGGCTTGTGACATGTTATGAACGAGCGTCAAAGACGGAGATCACATTTCAAACCTGTCAGGTTTTTATATTTTATACAAGAGTCATGTGTTGGCTCTAATGTTGATATGCTTGGCTTACAGAGGACTTAGAATATTCAACTGGTTTGACGTTGTGTCTTCACAAAGCCCAGGAACGAGTCGGCCTGTGGGATTGACAGGGCTGTCCTTAAAGATGTCCCATATATAATGTTCAAAACTCGAACCGCAGGTGCAGAGTTAGGTTGGGACACCCTTTAATGTTGGACCTTGACGGCGACTACCATGGCATCTTCTGTGTCTCCTTGGAAACAGGACCTAACTGTGTAAAAGTGCCCGTCACTTGCCATAAATCCGCCCTCTTTGTCCAAAGTCCACTCCCAAGTACATAACAGCTTGAAATGAATGTGATCGCGATATCCTAGCTAATCTGCCACCTATGTGTTTGCTTGGGTGTTGAGTGAGGGACCACGTGATGCCTGCCATTCTGCACATGAATTTGATAACGTCCTTGCTCTGGGATGAAGTGAGCTCATTTGAAAAAGAGACAGTATACTATATTAACCACTGGTGGCAATAATCATCATTGCTTGGTAATTGAAAAAAAAAGAATCCAGCCATGCAGAAAGTATCCAACCGTTACCATGGTGTAGTACATGTTTGTTGTTCCTCTTAAAGCCATGTATACTAATAACGTCAATGCAATACAGCTAGCCAGTGCATGTCTGTGCCCAAGCAAGAGCACAGGAAACAAAATTATTGTTTCATTACCAGGAAACAAATAAGCGTTCCCAAACGTTGTTTCTCCCATGCTCTCCAGCTACTGGCCTTATATTGCTTCTGGAGCGCCACTGTAATTACGGAAGATTGCCTTGAAAGATGTGGCTCCCTCACCCAATGCAAGGAGAGGAGTGTGCTGCTAGGATCCCTGCAGTGTGGGCAGAACAGCTGTGGAGGCTCTTCGATGGAGGACAAGCTTCTCAAAGAGGTCTCAGTGGCTGAGTGTTTATCCATCTTGTTCCCTAGATGTAAACAGCTTGCAAGGACAGGGGAGAGACGCCATGTGGTGCATGTGTGACAAGTCAACGTACGTGTATCTCATGCCAATGTCAGAGCACAACACGATGGGGTACTATTGGTCGGTGGCCCCCCTGCCTGGACCGACCCTAATGTCACACATCATCAAGCCTATTTAACGGTGTTATTTTGAAAAACAACATGAACATCTTATTTGGTAAAGTATCAAAGCGTGGCCGAGCTGCAGACTTTGAGAAGAGAGGGGAGGCCTCTTGGAGAGCAGATGGCACCCAGTTTGAATCACTATCATAGCTCCATAGCAGCACAGAGCAGCCACCATGGCCTCTGAAACGAGCATGCTGCCGCCTGCAGCCATTGTTTGTTATTATGTAACTGTAACCATCGCACTCAAGTAGATGCCCTGAGCTGTCTGGTAGCAAGGTGCCATCGCTGAAAGCATTGTTGCCAAAGTGCATCTCCGAGTTCATACGTATCTATAATTATGAACCTAACTGATTCCATTTTGAGCTCACGGGTTTTCATGCTTTCTGTTTCAAGGTGTTCTGACAAAGCTGCTGCTGGAGAGTTCTGTGTTCTGTGGCCACCTCGCTAGACGCAGACTAATACAGATCCTGGAGGTAATGTAGTTTTAAAGGGGACTCAATGGATGCTAAGTCACTGCTGGGTTAAACACATTTCTCACTGCTACTGCTGCTGCAGTACGTCATGGATCATGAGGTGGAAGTGTAGTGTTTGATTTGCTTGGCTAGTAATGTGTTAAATGCCCCAGCAGAGCTGTCAAGCCCCATTAGCCAGCTGCAGCACTTCAGTCGTTTATGGCGGTCCGAGGTCCACAGGAGAGGCTCGGAAATGCGAGTTTGGATGAGGCTGATAACTTGCTCCAAAAATATCTTGCAGCCCGAGCTCTCCAGACCACTAGGGGAAAATGAGCATTGCAATATTCAAAGCTATTATGAATACTTCAGTGCTTTTGCTTGTGTGTGTGTATTTGTGTGTGTAGGTGTGTTTGTTGCTACAACAAACATAGACAATCACATTTATTTCACAATATGCCCATTAGTATGGGTCAACCATCATTATCTCTCAACCGCAAGTACTTTTGTTTTCAAATATGGCCCAAATGAACCACAAATCAATTATGACTTCTGTTCTAAATTTCGTGTTATTTAATGACTTCATGTCAGTAAAAGGTTATACCACCTTAAGTAAGTAAGCTTTCAAGGCTTCCATATATATGTACATCTACAGCAGGTAGTGATTGTTTTTGTATATTTTTTTTCTTCCATTTTAAATGACTTTTGAAATAATAATCTCAGAACTATTTAGGACATGTATATTTGATGCTCCAGTCTCCGAGAGCGGCACTCACCAGGCTGGGTCCAAGCAGCTGATCTGCTCCCCGCTAGGTAAGCCTTCTCCTCTGTTGTCAGCGGCCCCTGAGACGTCACAGTGGTATATCATATGCATACGGGTCATTGATATCTTAAACCACACCTACAGATCCTGTGAGTTACATTGTTTATTTCACCGGACACCAACGAAACAATACTTCCAATTCAAATACGCTTGCTCTGTTTAGTATAATGTCTGGGTTAAGTACAAAGCTGTAGTAGTAGTAGTAGTTAATTAGACAATGACGATGGTTCCAATGAATGAAAGCTGAATGTGCTGTTTGAATCGTAAAAGCGACAACTATTTGTCCAATGAAATACATATTATCAATAAATAGCGGATAATAAATACCCATACAATACAATGGGTATTGTATATTGTGGGTATTGTGAAATAGGCCAATGTGACAATTAGGGCGCAGACACATAAGGCATTAGCTACAGAGTTTTGTAGTCATGAAGAGCTGTACTTTATAGCAACATAAACACCCACTTTATGCTCGTATGAGGTCTAAGATACAGTATGGACTTAAGACTGACACAACATACATATTATTTATGTATGTATACATGGTTATATAGCAATAGATAACTGTTTACAATAAAGCTTATACCATAGCAGTCAAATCACACCAGTCAACAGAATAAATAACAAATATCACTTAGCATTTTACAAAAGTCAAATTGTCACGGAAACAGTAAAGCAGTTTTTACAGGTAAAATAGAAATGTGTATCGGATAAAGGCAGGGAGTGTAGATTGAAAAATCAACGGCAGTTCCTGGGTTGAGAATCTGTAGAAGTCTGTGATTCATGATTTGTGTTGCTCCTGCGTTCCTGATTCTCACCATATAGAATTGTAAGAAAGACCTGAATTACAGATGCACTTTGAATCTCAACCTTTTTCACAAGTCTTTGCCCTTGTTCACAGGTTTATAGGCAGCACGAGATATTTGAATAGTTCAACAATTCATCACCTGAACAATACTGTTGTTAATACCGTATATACAATATAAAATGTCAGCTATGCCTTTCAATGAAGGTTGTTCCCTCTGTTGTTCAATCCATCTCTCATGAAGATACTTTGACGTCTTAGATTGAGGCAAGGTGAAGAGAATTAAAAGGTTAAAAGCATTACGTTAATATTTTTTCTGCTATAGATGCTAGCCTCAGCGGAGCACAGACTCAGATCATGTTAGGAAGCTTTCCTATGTTTCCCTCCATGCGACTATGAAGATCAATCAGGGACGACATCCATGACACCATCCAACAATGGATCGATTCAATTAATCAATTGAAATTGCTAACACATTGCAGCTGAGAGAGGATCACACCTCAGTGGTGGAGACCTGAGTGACCTCCGTCTGCAGGTCCTCCGTCTGCAGGTCCTCCTGCACGGCCCTGCTGCCCGGCACGCCATCCACAGGGCCCATGCCTAGTCATACAGGCTTCTTGACGGACTCTGCCCGGGCGCACACGGACACGGGCTCCCGGGTGGTGTTCCGGGCCCTGGAGAAGCTGCTCTGGTCCATGCGGGCTCTATTGAGCAGACAGAAGTCCCTGAAGCACCTCTTGAAGTTCTCGTCCAGGAACGCGTAGAGCACAGGGTTGAGGCTGCTGTTGGTGTAGCCCAGGGCGATGCACAGGTGCCACAAGGCCACCACCAGAGGGTTCTTGTGGTCGATGGTCACCATGGTCTTGACGATGATGAATATGTGGATGGGTGTCCAGCAGATGATGAAGGCTGCCACCACCACCAGCACCATTCGGGTGATGCGCCGCAGGTTGCGGTCCTTCTCCTTGGAGCCGGAGAGCAGGCGGACGCTCTTCAGACGCATGATCATCAAGCCATAGCAAGCAGTTATCACCATCACTGGCACCACAAAGGCGAAGACAAACACATAGATCTTGGTCACCGTGTCCCAGTACAACCGTGGCTCGGGGAACCCCAAGTTGCACACGGTCCTGCCTGGGGACACAAAAGGACGAATGCTTTAGCACAGGGCCACATGGAGCAGCTAGAGAGAATGAATAACCCGGTGCAGATAAACACATGTTAGAAAGAGCTTGTCAACGTTCTGAATACCGCACAAACATTTTCACTACTGACCATGAAAGATAAAGAAGTATTATTCTTTTACAAGTTTTCTCTGCCTATTCACTTTTTTTTCACTTCTTCATTGTGCAATCCAGCGGGAAAACAAACACAGCCTCACCTGTCTCCGTCTCCTTGGTAACGGCCATCACCATGGCGGGTACTCCGATGGCGGAGGAGAGGATCCAGATGCAGACGTTGATGAGCTTGGCTTTGGCGGGCGTACGGAAGTCGAGGGCGCGCACGGGGTGGCACACGGCCACGTAGCGGTCCACGCTCATCATGGTCAGGGTGAAGATGGAGGTGAACATGTTGTAGTAGTCGATGGCGATGACCGCCTTGCAGAGCAGCTCTCCGAAGGGCCACGTGTTCATGAGGTACTTGGCGCTCTGGAAGGGCAGCGTGCTGGTGGCCAGGGCGTCCGCCAGGGCCAGGTTGAAGATGTAGATGTTGGTGGCTGTCTTCATCTTGGTGTACCTGATGAGGAAGAGAAGTAATGGGGAGGGTACAAATGAGGATGCTGCTTTCACGTGTCATGATGTTGGCTAATGATAGCACCGCCTGTAGCATGCGGCAGTAGCTCAGGATAGTGGGTTGACTTGTAACCAGAAGGTTGCCAGATCGATCCCCGGCTCCTCCTAGCTGAGTGTTGAGGTGTCCTCAGAAAGGCACTTAATCCTAACTGGCTCCCACAAGCTGGATGTCGCCTTCCATGGTGCGAATGTAAATGTGATGCTACTTTATAAGGCTTCCACATCACAATAGAGTAGAAGCCAATGTCTGCTGCCGTAGTTGACATTGCCGGCTGATGTTTGTGTTATGTTTGCCTTCATTCCTGTGTGGCAGTACATCATCTTCAGAGCTTTATTAACAACACATCATATCTTACCACTAAGTGCTGTCTATAGTTTTTTACGGGCCACCAATTAGTCTTGTTGACGTTGCACTGCTAAAAGAGTTCATTAAATTCAGGAAGATGTTATTGCATTGAATGAATTCAAGTCCTTTTTGTACTATATTATCACTGGCTAATTGCATGTTTTAAGATCAGCGGTAGTAAGTCTGAGCAGCATATTAAAAGACATGATAAAAAAGTGATAGACATTACCTTTAAATGGTTTGTAGCTTTCCAAAGAGCATTCAGATGACTTCCATGATCTTCATGGACCATGGATAACTTTGGTTAAACATTTTGTGGTTGGTTTTCATGTGCTTATTTTTGAAGATGTGTGGATGTTGGCATTGAGTCGCTTTATATTAGCCAAAACATCCCTTTTTAATTCTTAATTTAAATTCTGTACATTTGTCACAGATTAGAGTATATTCTGCCAAAGGGTACACACTGCAGTCTTTAAAGTCTAACCTTTACAGTCGGTAAAGGTTATGAAGAACCTTTTTCCAAATTATGTTTGCTATGTTCACTGAGGTAAAAAGTCCAATTGCGGTATTTCAAATCCAGTCTGCAATAAAGCAGACATTCCAGTCCAATAGGAAAAACATCAGATTAAATGATTCAGCTCATTTACCCTAGTCACACCTCCACCCTTCTGCCTCTACACCCTACCTCCACCCCTACGTTAGGCCCTCCGACCCTCCCTCCACCACACACCCTACCTCCACCTCCCCACCCTACCTCCAACGCCCACTCTACCACCACCCCTACCTCCACCTTTACCTCAGCCCCTCCCCCACTACCTCAACCCGCCACCCTAACTCCACCCCTACCTCCACTCCACTCCTACCTCCACCCCCACCCTAACTTCTCACCCCCTTCCCTACCTCCACCTCTCTTTTTGTTGGTGTTTATGTGTATGTTTGTGTGGGTGGGTGCGAATAACGTTAGATCTTCATAGTCAGCCCCAATAACAATCACAAATCATAACTATATTCTAAGCTAAGCTTCATATAAAACGCTTTAGAATTGCTAGAGCCATCAGCACGCACATTACTTAATGGTCTGGAATCGAATTTTCAAAGGGGATCGTTTAAGCAAAACTTAAGTTGCATGTCTAATCTTGTTTGTTTCTTTTAATAGCCAGGGGAATGTATTCTCCATCTTCTTCTTCTTTATAGATGGTATTTTCTTACCTCACCACACCGTACATAACGAGGATGTTCCCGACCAGACCCACCACACAGATCATAGAGTAGAGCGCCGTGATGCAGATTGCGATGATCAGGTTAGTGCTGTCCCTGCTGTTCGAGGGGCCGGTGCCGTTGCCGTTTCCCACCGGATTCTCCAGCACAGGGTCGTCGAAATAAGTGAAATTATGAAAATAAGCGGTATGTAGGTCGCGGAGGTCCGCTGTTGAAACATTTGGGTACGCCATGTCTGGAAATTCAGCGTGGAAAAAAAGGCTTTACCAAAGAGTCCGACAGACGCTTCCAAAAAACACCATCCAGCGATGCGCTAGCAGAAGCACTTATTAAAACACTTACACCGCTTCTGGCAAAAGTGATGTATGTAACGGATAAAGCCCCCAGGAGAGTAGGGATGATGTTACCCCTATTGCTTTCCTCTCTAGAACTCCCACTTTCTGTCTCATCCGCTGCGCGATGCGCACAATAACTGGCACCCTTTGGATAAGTGGACAGGCTGAACCGAGCGAAAGTAGACGACTAACTACCCGCAGCGTTATTTCTCCTTCAATCCTAAACCACCACCTCCTCTGCAGTTCGTCTTGCATGAAAGTGCGCGTGTTTATTTTAGATCATCACTAAGTCGTGTTGTTCTTGCCTCATAATGTTTAACATGTTCCTGCATTCACTGAAATTATGGATGTTTAATTAGAACGGATCATTTGATGACCCATGATCTATTTTATGTTATGCTGCAGGAATACATGTAGACTTCTGAAACTACACATTTCCCAATTTGGCAATTTGGCTCGTACTCGAAACTACGCAGTCCTCGATGGATAGTTTACACACACACACACACACACACACACACACACACACACACACACACACACACACACACACACACACACACA
>JAOPUD010000009.1:9263796-9275223 GCA_027122715.1 Trisopterus minutus
TGTGTGTGTGTGGGTGGGTGTTGGTGTGGGAGCCTGCGTGTGTATGTGGGGTGTGGGGAAGACCAAATGTTAACAAAGGAGATTCTGTTTGCTGTCTGGTGTGGCCCTATGTTGTGTGTACATAGTTAAGTACATGCAGAGTTCATGAACAATACACACAATATTACCTGCCTTTCTTTCTTTTTTTTCTTAAGTTAAGTTAACTTAAATTATTTTCTCATTTAGAACCACACCACAAATAGCACAACATGCATTTAGCATGTGATTCCATTTATATTTGCTCTGCTTCCAAACAGGTGCTTCAAAGTTCAACAACTGCTCCAGCCCTACGTCCACTTATACTTATGACTACAGGCACGCAACCCACACACCACCTTGCACTCTAGTTAGGGCCAAGGCACAGAGCACAACGTGGAAGACGCCTCCGTCATCACGCAGTGCCAAAGCGGATTAACATTGATGAAACCCGATACCCCCAGGGGTTCTGGGGAAGCCCCACCGGCCGTACCTCGGCAGACATGGAGGCTATGCGGGTCATCTCGATGTACCCGGCCAGCACGTTCCGGCGCAGGCCTGGGTTCTTGGGGTCCTTCAGGTTGCTGATGCGGCTCCGCACCCGATTCTTGTACCTCATGTCGGTGGCCCGGATCTCCTGGTAGATATGTGCCCTCTGGTCAAGGAAGACAATCCATCTGACCATTCAATTACCTTCCCATTAGTAAGGGATGGAGTGGTGTATTCCTCTTTGTATTCCAATTAGTAGATTATTATAAATTACTTTCATCCATAACTTTATTGGTTTTTATCAACTTAATCAGCTGAAATTCAAATATTCTCCTACGCAGCTTTGAGCATATTGATTTTGCTCAAATCAATTAGTCAAGTAAACTTCTGATCGATAGTTGTATTTTACTGGTGTTAATGTTGGATTTGTTGGGCATTGCTTTGGAACTGTTAAAAGACAGAAGTGTCCAGAATTGCAAAATAATCCACACGTGGAACATTATTGACAATGCAGGATCAAGTATTTAACGGTGCTGTGGTATAACCTCTTATACTGGGTGAAATTAACATTGAATTGATGTCTATGCCAAGGCCGTATTGACAACAAAGTCAAACCAATCTATCCCAGAACTGAAGGATATGATCCTCGATGTCCACGGCCATCTGCTCACAGTTAGCACCAAACTCCATGAAGTCATCTAGGAAGACAGAAGAATAATGATAGGTTTCTGTGCACACCCCAAAGAGCTTTATCGTTTGTGTCCTATTCTGCAGTGTGCTAAAACAACATCATAATCGAGGAGGTTGAACCCTTATTTTGTAGTGACCATAACCCCTGGCTTACTGTCTGTGCGCAGTGCGGCGGACAGCATCTCGATACACTTGTCCCGGACCGTGTCTCCGGTGGCCAGGCGCGGGGACAGGGGACCCCCCCGTGGGCTGAAGCTAGGGGACAGCGGACCCCCCCCCGGGCTGAAGCCAGGGGACAGAGCCCCCCCCCCGGGACTAAAGCCAGGGGACAGGGAGCTGGCGGGGCTGGGGGGGGTCTGAGGAGGGTCGGCTTTGGCTCGTCTGCTACCCAAAAAATATCAGGTTAGATTGTAGGAGTGAAGCCGACGTGTGCTCAGCATGTTTTACACGGTTCCAGCCGGCTGGTGGAGCTAAGCCCAGGCCTGTCTGAATCTTAGTATCAAGCTTTTTTAGGGTTAATAATTGCTTTTGGGGGTACTATTAGAATAGGGTTACATGCCTGTATATACTCCTTATTATTCACACACTGTTCATTTCTGCAAAACCAATTTCACCCTGTTTCAGAAACGGTCTGATTTGTATCATGTTGCACCAAGGCCCCCCTCCCGAGTAGCCCAGTCAGCTATCTTTGCACGTGTGTCTGCAAATTCACACCCCCGAGAAGTCGTAAACATCGCTGGGCAGTCGGGAGGCGAGGCTTCTGCACTTCAACACCGCCCACCTCACAGTCTGACATCACACTGTTATGGTAAAGTTTCACGCACGTATTGAGGGGTGTTCTCGGTGGGCGCAAATAATCCCCCCGGCTCGGACTAACATTTTTCTAGTTTAGCAGATGTAAAACATGGAGACATATGTCATAAAACAACCTCAAACAAAGGGAAAAGTCGAAAAAGCATGACTTTAACGTAAGTCATGCTTAAGTCCCACCCTGCGCGACCATAATGGAGCCATGGATAAAGGCACAGCAACTTTTCAACTGAGGGACTTCCAGGCGTTCTGTCATGAGAGCGCCTGGATCAAGGCTGGATAAGGGTACCTTTCAGGGCCGTCAGTCGAGGGCTTTCTAACAAGGTTGAACAGTTTGGTGCCGTGAGGCTCTCTCCTGGAGAAACAAAATCATGAATATATCACAAAAAAAACTGATGTTTTATTGACATAAAGGGCCCTATTACATTTTTTGTCTGAAACGCAAGTATGAAATGCGAAGCGCATATAGCTTTGTGGGCTGATCTCTGGCACTGTTGCTATTTTAATGGTGGATAAATGACTCTTGCGCCCGATGCATATCTAAAATGGGTTGGCCTGTAGGTGTGATTTGGGCGTGACATACAATAAACCAATGAGAGTTCCATCTCCAATCCCCTTTAAGAGCCAGTGCATTTGAACTTGAGTTGATATTTTAACAGCATGTTTGCAGTCTCCGCTGAGACAGATGCATGACCACATGAATTTCAAACTTCAAATGGCTCAGTTTATGGCCAAATACTAGGCCTAATTCACACATGGGAATAGCATTTTCTTCTCCAACTTCAGAAACACTGAGTCGTAAATTTCAGCAAAGAGAACACAAATATGATATGCGGATGCGGTCCTGTGGCCGCAACTGTGGGTCTATTTAATGATATGCGGCAATACAATAACAACATTGTTTGTTACCAGTATTGTATATATTATCGTCATCGACTTGCTCACTTGCGGTAAAACTATGTTTTCGCACGATCAAATACTTATACATCGTAAAAGTTATGTGTTTGTACACAATGTCTGTGTCAAGAAAATATGTGTTTGCTGTACGCTGTTTGCAGATGGATTGATTTGAAGTACAACTTCTTACCTCTGCATCATTTAACCAAACATTAGCCTAAAACAAGATTTTGTTTTTTGAAGGCTGGGATATACTTTGCTCGAATTTATTATTGTTACTATTATTTTAACGCATTGCACAGCCTACTGCAGTGTTCATTCATGCAGCCAAATCAAAAAAAATCCACAATCCACACATATGAACAATCTCTGACATCATAACATTTAAATTAGGCTAATCGTTTGCATGTTTGTGCTGTGTATAGCCTACATGTGTGTGAGCTTATGTTGCAGTTCCGACCTGCCATGGCACTCTTTCCGGCGGCAGCATTTAAATAAACAGGCCACCGACAAAGTTTACAGACTACGCAAAGACGCATGTGAGACGCGGTAACGTTGGCCAATCCGACTAAGTGATTCTCACTGTTGGCGATAACATGATTGAAATCAATACGAGAAGAACACATGGATCAAAAGAGTGCTTGTTATAGTTCCATCTTCGGAAAATTGTAATTCCACGCAATGATGTTGGTCAGAAAAAGTCAAATTTTATTTTAAACAGTGCAGTCTTTTCGAAAGCACCTTTCAATCTCTCCTTGACCCGATGATGTTTTCCAAGTATAAGTTCCAAGTATAAGTTCCGAGTATCATTTGCGCCAGAACACGCGTCTGCTTTTTCGCCGACACGCCTCTCCAGGCGCAAGTGTAGGGGCACGAGATTGTTACGGGGGAAAATCAGCTTTGCGCGGGTGCAAACTAGCAACACTTTATTCGTCGGTGTAGAAACTCAATTGCACTGGGTGCAAGATAGGGCCCAAAAAGGGAATGTATGCTTTGTGAATGTATGAAAGCTTAAATTTTACTGACCTTTCAACTCCAAGTTTTTTTGCTGGCAGTGGGCTGGCCTTCTTGGATTCAGTGGCCTCTTTCCTGAAAGATGAAATACACATTTATAAATTGCTTTTCAACGTTCCATAGAATTAAAAAAACTGAAGTGTTCAGATGACCTGTCTGATTTGGAATCCATCGAAGGTCTTTTCACAGGAAGTCCTGGCTTGGAGTCAGAAAAGTCCTTCTTACTGTGAGAAGATAGACGACATATAGCTTAAAAACTTAAAAACACCTAAAAACATGTTGCATGTTACTTAAAAACACACTACTTAGAAATTAAAAACAAATTAAATATACTGTAACTTGAAAACAGATGATGCATAACTTAAAAAATTATACACGGGTAATCTAGGTTAAAAGAAGTTAGCTATAAAGTGTTTAAGACCTGTCCAATTTTGAATCCAAGGAAAGTCTTTTCCTTGGAAGTCCGGTCTTGGAGTCACAAGCCTCCTTCCTACGGGGAAACGACAGATGACTTTTCACTTAAAAAAGATTAGATATAACTTATTTTTCAAATAAAGATTATAATTATTACTCACAATTTCTATCCCACTTTTCTGAGCAACCAAATAGGTTTTTACAAGAAAACATAAAACAAAGCAAAACAAGGAAGGTGCACTAATTAAGTGGCCTTCAGATGACCTGTCAGATTTGGAATCCATCGAAAGTCTTTTCACAGGAAGTCCCGCCTTAAAGTCACATGTGTCCTTCCTATGGTGAAAAGAGAAGCGTGTTGACTTTTAACTTAAAAACAGATGACATATAACTTAAAACACACATTAAAAATAACTTTAAAAAAGTGCATAGCTATATCTTCAAAACAGAATTAATACATTTTAAAAAGTCACATAAAAACATAAAAATAAAAGTCTTTAGATGACCTGTCAGATTTGAAATCCATCGAAAGTCTTTTCACAGGAAGTCCTGCCTTGGAGTCACAAGAGTCCTTCCTATGGTGAAAATAGAAGATTGTTGACATATAACTTAAAACACACATCAAAAATAACTTCAAAAATGTACGATTAGACATAACTTTTATATATAAATTACATATATTTTACATATACAATATCCATATAATTTAAAACCAAGTCTCTAGATGACCTGTCAGATTTGGGATCCATTGAGAGCAGTTTAACAGGAAGTCCTGGCTTTGAGTCAGAAGAATCCTTCCTACAGTGAGGAAACAGATTAACGTGCCATTCATGCATCCTGGTAATAACAAGACGCTTCGTCAGTGATGACGCTCACGCTTACACGCATCTGTGCACTGCGTTAGGAATCTAAAAGTTCTTCTTTGTCAACGGTGTACATCACACCAACAGGATTACCAGCACCATCTGTTGGGCTAACCCTAACCCTAACCCTAAAACACACATATCATACAATTTAAAAATAGATGCCATATAACTTTAAAACTAAAAAAAACTGATTTGATATCTTTAAGAAAATAATACATTTAAAAAGAGAAAATACATATAATTTAAAAACAAAAGTCTTTAGATGACCTGTCAGATTTGGAATCCATTGAATGTCTTTTGACAGCAAGACTGGGCTTGGAGTCAGAAAAGTCCTTCCTATGGTGAGAAGACATTATATTTAGCTAAACACATTGCGTAGCACTTAAACTTAGATTAGATGTAACTTTTACTTATGAATGACATAGATATATTACATATACAATGAAAAAAGAGTTAGTTACATATCATTTAAAAATAAAAGTATTTTGATGACCTGTCAGATTTGAAATCCATTGGGATCAGTTTAACAGGAAGTCCTTGCTTTGAGTCAGTTGAGTCCTTCCTACGGTGAGAAGGCAGTGCATCTTGTATCACTTCTTTGTTTTAATGAAAGCAAACCATGAATTGTATACATTTGTGTAGAAATTATGAGTTTGCTTAAAATTTAAACCTTCCCCCTCCAGTGCACCTGTGCTTCTCTTTCGTGACATCCAACATGGGCTTTTTCTGCGGAGGTGGTTTAAGATCAGTCGAATCTTTCCTGAAACACAAAAAAATATTATTTATACATGAAAGTTTGGTACAGCAATCCGCCTTCACAAAGCTTATGACGAAACCTGCTGAACAAAAGTGACAATGAAACACCATGATCAATGCACTCAAATTCACCATGCTTTGGACTAAGCTAACCTTTCTTTTTTGACTTCCAGTGAATGTTTTTTGGCCCCTTTGCCCTCCGATGAGTCTTTCCTGTAACAAAGAGGTTGCTTTTGACTGGTCCCAGCAATAATCTTTCTCTGGATGCAAACTGTTTTCCTCTTAATTAATTAGTTAATTAGAACCCTAACCTATACTATGACTAACAGTAAATACTTATTTGGGGCTTTAGATGTTAACTATTCCTTAGTGAATTCACAACAGAACAGAACACATAGATGTCAGGACGTTCATCATGACATCTTCATCATTACATCTATAAAGACAGCTGCCTACTTACAATTTAGCATTGAAAGAGATTATTGTTCTCCAATATCATTACCCTAACAGCAACACTTACAATACACAAACCTTATTTTCAGCCATTGATAGGTTGACAACCCCCCCAACAATGACACCCTAAACCCAATGACTCCCCCAAAATTAGGTATGAGACAAGCCATCAATATTTCAATTTAAAAAATAAATGTTGGATCCCCACTATGTTAATTAAAAGTAATGTGGCAATGATGACACGATGGAATGCCCTTGGGCCTAGACTACAAAACTCTTGGAAACATTGACGTAACTTGAGCCATCAGACTGCTGCCTTGCTGCTTTACCTACCAGCTTCTTTAAGAACGTCCTTGACGATTTACCTACCAGCTTCTTTAAGGAATTCCTTGGTGCTTTACCTACCAGGTTCTTTAAGAACGTCCTTGACTGCCTGGCTCAAGACTTACTGCAAAAAGTTAACAGCTGTCTCCAATCTGGCAATTTTCCAAAAGCCATTAAAACTGCAGTTTTTAACCCCTTTAAAAATTGCTTATTTCAACTTAATGATTTCTTGGCCTCAACTAGCTGCTATGACAACTTCCAGTCAGGATTTTGACCACTTCATAGCACGGAAAATCATATTTGCTTTAACCCAGACTCTACATTTCAACACCGATGAATACTGAATACTGAACTAAATAGGGATACAACTGAGCTAAAGATGAGAGACTGAAAGTAAGCCTACACCTATTTCAACATCAAGTCAGTGATAAAATCGGCCTATTATTGCTGAAAAACATAACAAGACTAAGGGGAATCATGTCAAAACAAGACGTTGAAGTGATGCATTCATTACTAGTAACGGTCTCTTTTCAGGCCTTCCAAAAAAAGCTCTGAGACAGCTATAGCTTGACCTCTATGCAGCTGCCAGAGGTCCATCAAAGACCGATTTGAACACATTACGCCAATTCTCAAATTCCTGCATAGGCTACCGGTATGTCAGAGGATTGATTTCAAAATACTGCGGCTCATCTATAAATCACTTAACCGTTTAGGGCCAAACGTACATCACTGAAATGCTTTCGCTTCATGAACCCTCTTGACCTTAAACCTCAACTGGGGCCAGTCAGCCAATTGTTCCCAGTCAATACAAGATGTGGAAAAGCTGGATTCAGCTGCCATGCAACACATGAAGATCTGAGACTTGCTCCAAACCTGACGACATTTAAATCAAGTTTCAAAACATTAATTCACCTTTGCTTTCTGCTAAACAATAACATTTGAACCTATTTTTTATTCTAATTTCTAATTCTAAATCCTGTCTTTTATAAATGATTTGAAATCCAGTTGGTAAATGTCCTTTATGCTCTTTGAAATCCTATTTTATTTGATTATGACATGTTTTTATGTGAAGTACATTGAGCCTGCCTTTTGTATTAAATGGCTTATATAAATATAGTTGACTGTGCAATAAAAGTGCAATAAAATAGTTGCACAATTTGGATTTCTAGCCCTTTATATATGTTACATTTTTTACGGTTTCATGTTGCTGTTTACTTATGTGACAAATGTAACGATAACATCTGTAATACCGCTGGGAAAACATTTCAAAGCTTTTCTTATCTGTTAAGACGTCACAAGTAGACGTCAATCTTAGTTGTTATCACCATTTGATCAAATTCTTCAGGAGAATAAGCAATAGTGCCGAGACTCTGTTTGCTCTCTGAGGTTTAAACAACGGAACCGGGCGGACCTGTCTTTCTTTAGCTGCTCGGGGGACTTCTTCAGCGAGGGAGGCTGGCAATCTGAGGGCTCCTTCCTGTCGTGGCAAACAATGCGTCAATAATGTTTAATTTTCAGCCTTCCAGGATAAAGTCAGCGGAAAGCCACGTTTGGCATTGTTGCCGTGAGTGGCCCAGTACGACCACAGCCCTGTGGTCGGCTATGCTGAGGTCGGGTGTACTGACTTGATCTCTGCCACCGACTTCTTCCCGTCCGCAGAGGGCCGCTTGGCGGGGGGAGGGGGGTGCAGGTGGAAAGGTAGAGGGGCAAACGGGGCGTTGGAGTCTGGCGGTTCTCTTCTATATGACCGAGAGAGACACAGCTGCACTGTTCACACGGTACGGGCTGTTGCACACATGGTGCACCCTGTTGTACACACTGCACCTATTGTTGTGCACACGGAGCATGCGGTTGTGCACCTGGTATACACTGTTGTACACATGGTATATACTGTTGTACACACGGTACACACTGTTGTACACACGGTACATGCTGTACAGACGGTACACGGTGTTGTGCACCTGGCATATGCTGTTCTACACACGGTACATGCTGTTGTACACACGGTGCATGCTGTTGTACACGCGGTGCGTACGGTACACACTGTTGTACACACGGTACATGCTGTAGTACACACAGTACACGCTGTAGTACACACGGTACACGCTATTGTATACATGGTACACTGTTGTACACACGGCACACTCTGTTGTACACACGGTACGTGCTGTTGTACCACGGCACTCTGTTGTACACACAGTCCATGCTGTTGTACACACGGCACACTCTGTATTAGAATCACTCCAGCCAGAGAGAGGATGACGGCCCCCTCAGAGTCTATGCAAACAGCAACAACGTGCCGGTGCGGACCTTGTCGGAGGCGGATGGAGATGAAAGGGGAGGGGGGCTATCGGAGCGTTGGGATCCGGTGGGACTTGCCTGCATAAAAAACATGGAATCAGAGACCATGCTGAAAATGTTATGCCTTCGGTTACCCTGTTCCTCTCCCCAAAAGAGTGAGACATGCAAGCATCTCTGACCTCTCCTTCTTGACCTCCAGCGAGAGCCGCCTCACTGGGGAGGCGGGGCGCGGGGGGGCAGGCCGCGGAGGGCGAAGGGGGCGAGGGGCGGAGTCTTTGCGGCTCTTCCTCTTCCTGAACAAATCACAGCAGCGCTATAAATCACCAAGATGGAGGTCACGCCTCTCAGTCGCCACCAGTCAGAGAAAGCAGGTATAGTGGGCGATGGTGTGTGTGTTGGGGTTAAACACCAATTGTACTTTTTTGTGAGCGACCCCATCATATCCACATACCATGCAAAACACACTTCCTGTGTAACACTGTAGGTTAGCTTGCGTGTAAAACAGTTGGTTACCCTTCGTGTAACACTGGTAGTTGGCCAGTGTAACCCTATTGGCTAGCTGGTGTGTAACACTGTTGTTAGACGCCCAGGCCCCACTGAAAATGCTTTGGCACAACGCCAGAAGCGTCAAGGGTGTGTACAAAGGTTGTTTGTAAGCCTGTATGTAACACTGTTGGTTAGCTGTGTAACACTGTTGGTTAGCTGTGTAACACTGATGTGAGACCCCCGGGCTCCACTGAAAATGCTTTGGCGCATCGCCAGAAGCGTCATGTCAACTTGCCGTTATCTGTGCTCCACAGGGAGCGCCACAAACCGTTTCCTTGTGCACTGAAAACAATCACCGTACAAAGAACGATGTCATAGTTTATAAGGGAAACGGCTGAGTAGGAACGATATCACATTCGCGAGCGAGATTTGAAGCTCTGCGATTGTTTTGTCTGAATGAGGCTGAAAAACTATGGAAAAGTTGACGGGACGCTCATGAGACGCAAACTCGTCATAACTGCGGAGGAGCTGAGGGCCCACACAGTTTGAACCTGTGAGTTGAAACATCAAAATAAAAGCACAGGTTGCTTCAAATCTGCCATCCTTCCATGCAGCACTATGTGTCTCTATCTCAGACCTACGCATGCACCACCACACGTTCCCCAGCCTGATCCTGACCTGTCCTTCTTGACTTCAACAGAAGGACACTTGTCCGGGATGGGGGTCTGTACGGGTCGAGGGGGGCGAACGGGGCGCCTGCGGCGAATGAGGGGAGGTGGAGAAGGGCAACGTGTCGGATAGAGGACGCTGCTGTCCATGACTCCTCTCCTGGAGAAGAGAAACAACCAGACTCTGAGCTCTGGTCTCCTGGCAACAGCTTAGAACAGCACTAAACCCAATAACTCCTGCCTCCCGACTCGCTCACCTTTCAAACAGAGGTCGTTGCTCCGACAACCGCCTCTCTCTCTGTGGCTCCTCGCGGTGTCTCCCTCCCGGAGGGCCGTGCGTCCACCTCTCTAGCCTATGGTCTCCTGCGTGCCTCTCCTGCCCTACGTTCTCAGTGCATCTCAGCTCTCTGGATGTGTCGTGGGACTGGAACTTTTCAGGGTCCTCCCTCTTCTCCAGCTCCACCGCTCGTCTCCTCTTCTTCCTCTTCTTCTCTGCGTCTTCGTCCCGGTGTCTCCCCAATCTGGGGGAGACACCGCGTCTCTCGGCCTCCTGGGGGTCTGGGGGACGTCGCTCTCCACCGCGGTCCACTCTTCTATCGGGGGCGGGAGGAGTACCAACTCTGGGCGACGTGCGTCTGTCAATCTTGTGGGTTTCCCGTGGGCGGTCTCCGTTTGGTTCCTCCCCCCCCGGGTGAGTGTTGTGAACAGGTTCGCTGCCATGTCTTTCCCTCTTCGCTTCCCCGCTCGTCTTCCGGTGCTCATGAAGGTCTTCGTCTTGATGCCGCTGCTCTTTGTTGTGTTGAACTGAGTAATTCTTGACAGGCAAGGACTCCTGTGGCCCTCCCACATCCTCTCTCCTTGGGCTGACGGAAGACAGAGCAGCTCACGTCTCTCCTCATCACACACAATCAACCTGTTCCTTCTACAGCGAACTAGGGTAGGAGATTAACTTGCGATTTTTTGTTGTTGTTTACGTTGAAATTCTCTTTTCATCGCCATAGCAATAACTGAATCCAAAAAAAAAGGGTATCTGTGGCTGTCGCAGGCCCGTCCTATCATCACATTTGACCCTAATGTAATGATTGGATGCCCTACCTGTCTGACCGGCTCCTTGCGTGCACTCTGCCTGTGCACTCATTGGGCCCTATCTTGCATCCGGCGCAAGTGACATAGTCACTGGCGCATGTGTCGTTGCTAGTTTACAACTGGCGCAGAGCGTTCTTTTGCCACCAGCGCCACTCGCCGGT
>JAOPUD010000009.1:9383497-9394754 GCA_027122715.1 Trisopterus minutus
ACACACACACACACACACACACACACACACACACACACACACACACACACACACACACACACACACACAGGAATGTAGTGACAATGTGACTAGAGATAGTGCCATAAACCATCCTTGTTTGTTCTTAAAAAAGAGTTGTGATTTCATCATTCTTGCACGTGGCATAAACTTGGTTAAACCTTACCATATTTTATTATTATATTGTTTGTTTTGAGCTTGTCTGTTAGCCATAAACACATTGCAATGTGAGTGTTTCAAGATGTTCCTGGAGGAAGCACCCTCTGGTTAGAGAGGGCCCTGGCTCTCATCATGGTGCCTTTGGCACAAACAGCCTGCTGCACCAAATGTTTACCATAGCATGGTCCTCAATGCAGCCTACACTGCATTCCTCACAGCTCTAGCGCATGCAATCACATGCTTTAAGTAATCTAAATTAATCAAATGTGGACTTAGGAAATTAAATGCCACACAAGGAAGGGTTTGACTTTCTTATTCAAAACCCAAGAGGTTATTTTGGAACTTCTGAATAAATAGAGAAAAATATAAATTACCTTAGTGCCAGAAACCCAAAGGTAAATGTTAAATTAAATTAAATTAAATGTCAAACGTGTGATACCATCACATTGCAACGTAAACAAGAGTACAGCAGAACTACATGTCTCTTTCTATTCTATGTATATTAATCGTTCAATTGACATTCATCACAGATGGTAAACAGGATGAACTGGCTGTGGAAAATGCTTTTCATTTGTCTCTTTAGCTTGACAAGAGACAAAGAATTCCAACAAAATATCAAAAGAAAATTGATTAATAAGAAATAACTCCCAAAGCAAAATTTAAAAAGACACCACTTAAAACTTCCCAGGATACTTTCTTTGGAATATCGTATTTGTAATCCCATATTCAATTGGACAGAATATGTTTGACGCATTATCACAGACCTCAATCTCCAATGCAGCAGCATAAAATTATATTTAAGAAGTACTGTGTCTGTTCAGCACTGAGAAAGGATTAATTTAATGCTTCTAATCAGGAGTATGTGGTCTCCCTGACCAACATGTGTTTTGATCAGCTGCAACCTTGTTCATGGAGATATCCCTGAGAATTGAAAAAAATGTGATTCACCATTTTATCTGTATGCACAGTGTGCATTCTTTATATTGATGTTTCCTTACTTTTTTCTGCTCATTAAAAACTGTTCAACAGTACCATACACACAGAAGTACACTCAATTATATGAGGTTAGAGAAGGAAACGCTGATAACTCCAGCAACACTGAATGGTTGCAGAGTATATATATATATATATATATAATGTTACATTTTACATTTTTTTCATTCACTTATTTACAAATGGTACAGTGCTATCTGACACTGGATATTATCATTATTTTTTTTGCATCCATGAGCTTGTGGGGAGATTGAACGCAAATAGACAAAGAGAGAAAACAGGAAATCATTTGTACTGTCAATGCCAGTGGTACACAATTGATCACTGATGTCATACATGTACAGTGATTGATGCACTTATTGTAATTAGGGGAAAATGCCACAGAGGAGAAAGGTCATTTAAAAATGCTATTTTCTGAAACCATTTCTGGTTAGTGAAATTGAAGGTGCTGATCAAAATACTTTTATAACAGTAGTACATCTTTGTCTTACAAAATGATGATTCTGTTAATTAATAAGTGCACTCTTTATTATGACAAGAGTACAAGAGGACAATAGTATATTTAACCAGGTGAAGTCCCATTGAGGTATTGAAATCTCTTTTACAAGGGAACCCTGGTGTGCACAACTGGTGGTTAATTGTGTGGTGAAAATCACTGCAGTTACAGTGGGGTTACACGGGCATACAGTCACTAAGACATTGTCCACACAATTGCACGGCCACACAATTAAAAGGCATTGTTGTTGATGGTGGTACAATAAGTTGTATATAATAGTCATATAAAAAAAACTTTCTGTGCAAAGCCAAAAACCTTTCACACCTTCAGCAAGAAGAAAACTTCTCTATATTAGGATTACAACTACTTCCCAAAATTATATATGTAAATATATATATATATATATACATAATACAATGCATATTACATAGGCTTCATCTACAATAGCATGTTTTTAAGGTAATTTATAGCCTATAAAAGCCATTCCACGGAAATACTTGTTTTTCTAAAACTAGTATGTGTTGTAATGCTCTAATATCAACAAGAATTTACGAGAATCCCAACCCATAGGCTAATGAATAACCCTTGCTTGGAAACTAGAGAAGTCTGACATCTGCTGACAAGGGTGTTGAATTACAAGAGTGTGTGTTATGAAATAAAGGATTCGGTCTCAAGCCTGACTTGAAAAATATGAATAAAGAAGAAGAAAGAAAAAAATACATCTATACACTAAATATTTTATAATAAATGTGTGTGAGTGTCATAAATATAAAAAGGCTAGTTTATTTTGTTAAGTTGTTAACGTAATCATGTAAATCATCTCAGGCATCAGATTGTTGTGTGATGAATGCAAGACGGGGATACTTTAAAAACTAACTAATGTTTTTTTGCAGTGAATTAAAACGGCGAAATTAAACCAAACGGGGAAGGGGTTCATGGTACGCAGTGGTGCCACAGTGTGGCCAACCAAAGAAACCTCATTTCCCATCGTGCATCACGCGGTGGAAATACATGCGGAAACTCGTGCGTGCTGTCGCACCAGCAATCCATGCAAGTTAAGGTCCTTGGGTGACACCTCGGGCATGGTTATATGGCTTTTGGTCCTACGGGAATCGCTGTCCTCACATCGTATATATTGAAGGTACGCATTGCGTTGTTTCCGTTCCTATTTAAAACATGTTATTATGTGGGTACAATAACCAGTTAATCTCCTGTTGGGGACCTAGGTTGGCTAAACTCGTTGAAGGCTAGCATCATGCCATGCTATTTGAAGTCTAACAGCGTGCCCAAGTTGTCTGCAGTTCATAGGCCGTAGCCTTCTGACGTCTTCTGTAAGGGTGTCGGTGTCGTATAATGTTACCTACTAGAAAGCTGTTCTTAATGCCTAATACTCCGGTATCACCACTTGGAAGACTTGGCTTTCACCTTATCCCCCAGTCGTCGCAGTCCAATGTCAACTTACTAGCTTAGAAATATTGATAACCGTAGCTAGCTACTAATGTGGGCAACTAGCTCAGTGTATTGGCCATAAAGCGCGTCATACGTTGTTATTGACTCTGTGTACGTGCAATATCAGGTCTGTCTTCGTTCAGGTCCAAGTCACGCCTAAGTGCCTGTTTATCTCAAATGATGAAGGCATTGGGTGGTGGGCTTGTATCGAGAAGTTACATTAGTTACCCAGTTATTAAGTTATGTGTTTATGTACTTCAGAGACAGCATACTGGCGTGATTGTGGTGTCCTACATCTGTCAAAATGTAAGGGTCCCCTTTTTGTTGCACTAGCATGTTAAAGGTCATTGTAATTGGTTATGTGTAATGCTTAGTAATTCAAATACTATTCAAGGCATCTGTACAATCAAGAGCACAATAGTCTAGAATCTAGATTGAATACTACCAGAATGTTCTTTCTGAAGATGATAGGTAGGCACGCTGAAACTCAAGGTGGGTGTGTCAGCTGGTAGTGTAACCCACAACGTGTTATTCGCCATGCAAGATTAATGTAATTGCGGTAGCAACAGTTGATCGATAAAAAGATCTCTAGCCGCATTTAGGCTAGATCAAAGTTGCAATATTTATATCGGAGTTCTCCCAAACAATGTAGGCTGATAGCTGTGTCACCTTACTCCTTTCCAGCGCCACCATGTAACGTTTAATAATAGGGCTGACTAATAATAACGAATAATGCTTGAGGCCTTTTTGCAGCCCAGCTGCATGCATACCCCATTCGTATTTCTCTATGCTACTTTGTGGCTGTTAATTGTTGTATTATAATTATTTGTAAACAGTCAAAGCTGTGCTACTAAAGAAATTGAACATGCAAAAAAATTAAGCAATGTCCTGTTACCGATTAAAGTACTGGATCACTAAGCAGTATTGATAAAGAGAGGTAGTAGTAGTAGCAGTAGGCGGCGTTGACTGCTGAAAACAAGTTTAGGATGTCGAATGCTTTTTGATGGTACTTAACCTCAGAATGTACAAATTAGAAACCCTGAGTTTATTTGGATGTTGGCTGCAGCAATCTTTAAATGATTTGAAGACATGGAGGATTCTCGTAAGCACAACACATCAAATCCAAACATAAGGACTTCATGTTGTAAACAGAGATGCCCTTTGTGTTGCTTATTTCAGGCGAGGTGGGAGAGGAAGAGAAGAGGATGATGCAGCGCGTCCTTTCCCATCATGTCTTGCGGCAGGTGGCAACGATGCGAGGGGTGTCTCTGCGCTTGTCCGGCTCTGAACGTCTGGGCCCGCTCTGCTGCTGCGTGCTCCTCTCGCCACGCCTAGCAGCGGGCTCGCATCGTCAGCTGTCTGTCTCCGCTGCAAGCCATGCGGTGCAGCATCCCAAACAACAGCCCACCGAGGAGGAACCTCAGCCTCCCACTCCTCACGCCCAGGAGCCGGCTCCTCAAGCGGTCCGCGCAAGTGAAGCCGGCTCCGCGGGCTCCACCCAGCCAGGAGAGGAAAGCCTGGAGATAGACCCGCTGCAGGACAAGTCTATCGGCCTGATTCAGAGGTTCAAGAGGACTTTCAAACAGTACGGGAAGGTGATGATCCCAGTGCACCTGGTCACCTCCTCCATCTGGCTTGGCACTTTCTACTACGCCGCCATGAAGTAAGCGGCCCTCTTCATAATTAGTCACTGGGGTAAAAGGCTACAACAATTTAACATGTTTCTGATGTTCGCCCCTGTTGTCTCTTTTTCATTTTGTGAGACCCAAGTCCATCGTTGGCATACAGAAACACATCATACATTTTTTTATTAAGCAACATGTTTGTGTTGTTTCAGAGGTGTGAATGTCGTGCCATTCCTGGAGTTGATCGGTTTGCCTGAGTCAATAGTCGGCCTTTTGAGAAATTCTTCAAGTGGCTACGCCCTCACTGCATATGCCATGTACAAAGTAAGTGCAATCCCACAATAATTTCTGTGGTTGCAAAGCAAGCCACACTACTGTGATGATGTTTCTAATTATTATTCCTCCCTATTTTGCATTATTATCAACTCAGTTTTTTTATATATATAAATAACAAACCACTACCAAAAAGTTGGGCATATATTGGTGCAGTCATATACGTTTTTATAATATTAGTCAATGGGGAATTCAACCATTCCGAAGGTGAACAACTCATCGTTGTCAAAGTTGGTACACGTATAGAAACATGCATAAGCAGCAGTTTTGCTTAAGCGGTTACCCGAAAAATAAAGTGCCTCTTAAGCGACGGGGGCTCTATAACTCGTAATCAAACAAAAGCGATCAGCCCTATCATTCGGGCTCATGGAATATGTGTTAACGTGTTGGCTTATGCAACCACATGCATTTTCTTCAGGAAATGCACATGCAGCCACATGTCTAGTTGTTTCTTTTCTGCTATGTTGCCTTATCCCTTGTTTCTTACCCATGGTAAGAACCTGTATGGTAACCAGAAGTATCATTGAGTTGATCGTTCGTTGTTCAGTTGGCTTCACTCTTACTCATGTCTGTTTTCCTCCCTATAGATCGCAACCCCAGCTCGATACACCGTGACCCTGGGCGGCACGTCGCTCTCGGTGCAGTACCTACGCAGACACGGCTACTTCTCCACACCGCCGCCCGTCAAAGACTACATCCAGGACAAAATGGAGGAGACGAAGGAGAAACTGTCTGAGAAGATGGAGGTGACGAAGGAGAGGCTTTCGGAGAAGATGGAGGAAACTAAGGAAATGTTTTCCGAGAGGATGGAAGAGACAAAAGAGCGACTCTCTGAAAAGATGGAGGAGACAAAAGACAAGCTCTCTGAGAAACTGCAAGAGACCAAAGACAAAGTGTCGGAGAGCAAAACCTTTTTCAGGAAGAAAGCCGACTAGGGAAGGGCGTATCTGATATAAATAGAGCAACGCAAGCGTCTCAAATTTGTTAGTTTGGTTTGTCAGTTTAGCGAGATATGGCACTTCCCAGTCCTGTTCCGAAGATATTTGCACTACCGTTGTCCTCAAACGTTTCACCAACTGTCTGCTTGAGTGTAAATAGAATCTCTAGTTGTCCTTGGCTGACCACGATGCACCCTCTTAAGCTGAGGCTAGACAACATCCAATCACCTAATGGACAAGGTTAGCGCCAGGCTTACTTTTAAAAGTTCCTACTACAAAAGATTTAGAACTAAAATACATCATTGGTCCATAACTTGCAGTTTAAGTTGGAAAACGTTTTGGGTTGCTATGAGTTCAAAATCATGACGTTTTATAACTTTTGTTAGAAACGGCATCTGAAACGGCTACGTGGAAAATATAATTTAGGTGAAAGTCGAATAAAGCCTCAAATTAATGGTGTCCTTTATGTGTACAAGTCCATCAGAGCCTTGACTTCATGTCAAGGCTGCACATTTCTCTGTGTCTTTGTTTTTTAAATTACTGAAATTAAGGTTTTCTAATGTATTTTTTAATCAGATAGCCAAAGCTAATATATTGCGTTGATTGTATCTGGTACATGTATTGAAATGAAAATGGTATATAAAAGAGTGGCAAGAGTTTTTTCTTTTGCTTTTAAAGTGTTTTTCTGTGGGTAAGGTTGAAGCAGTTATTTGTCCTTCGAATACTTGTATAACCATTAGACACATTGCAAACTGCTAAAATATGATTGCACCGCATTTAATTTGTCCTGAAAGTCAGTTTGCTAGCAGAGTAGTCTTGTCTTGGAAATCAAAATGTATAGTTGTAATGAGTCAAGTTGTGCTAATAGAAACACATTAAAAAGATTATTGCAAATCTTTCACTAATTACATAAATTAACTAACCCTAATCTACCGTCCCATGCATGAATAAGGTACTACAAATGTGCTATTTTCAATGTAATAACAATGCACTTAATAGGCTAATTCTTTCATTATGGACCCTTAAATACATATGAATAAAATAATATACTTTACTAGTTGACATATATTTCAAAGTATTTCAGAAAACTTGATACAGTAATATAAGAAATATTATTCATTAAATGAAAAACTTATAAAACTTGTTTAATTGATTTGAATTTGTAAGGGCTCTCAAGAGCAAGTCAAACATATTTCAAACATACTCCCAGTTTAAAAAATTGTAATAAAGTGTATTCCCAGGTCAGAAAGTACCATCATATTGTATACACTTAATTTAAGTTTAGGTTAATGTCCATGCCCTTCCTACAGCTATTGGATGCATTGTTTTACCACATGAATGCTAGGCCTATATATGTTGTCTGTCGTATACTGCCTAATATTTGTGTTTCTTTTCTGATATTTCCTTTGCAGTGGGACTATCTCGGTACTCAAGCCATTCAGCACCAGGCTGCGACAGAAAGGACTTTGTTTTGAACCTCAACGGGATATCTTCCTTCCATCCCAGTACCAGTGGATCTTACTACCACCAGTTCCCCCACCATCACCAGTATCAAGACGTGAAGCCCTGCCTAATGTGACCCCAGAGCACGAGTGCTGACCCAACAAATACATAAAACATAATGAATTATTTACTTCGCAGAACGAATCGCTATAAAAAGGGAAATAGGCTTGGCATGAATTTCTCTTCAGTTTTGGTATTTCCGCGTAATTGCAATTTGCCAATGTTTGTATTAAACGCTATAAATCCACGGTTTCATACATTTAGTTCTCCCTGAATGTATTGTGTTCAAGCACTTGTTTCTGTTTGATGTTCCGTAACAATCAAATAAAGATATTTATTTGTATGTGCCTGTATAGTCCTACATGGGTGTATTTTATTTGATGTAGGCCTATGTTTTACCAGATATGTTTTACCATACAATTGATTGATAGGCCGACAATATATATGAGAAAAAATATATGGAATATATTTCAAAGCCTGTCGTCTGCGAAGCAATTATTAGACCCTTCATTTTTTCAGAGATTTTATGCATTTATATTATAGACTGTTTCGAAATTTATATTTAGTCTATTATCTCCTATGCATGTGTAATTTGAGACGCAGTTTTGGGCTGAGATTTGGGCCTACATGTAAGTATAGGCTTTAGGCCAACAGCGATAGCCCACGGCCCATCAACAATATAGCAGCCTATACTAAATAACTGCTAACGTTTAGGACTTTGAGCACAGAACCGCCTGCCTTTTCTAAACGTGCCGATCATCTCGCGTGGATTTACCGCCACCTAGTGGTGACAATGGGAATCTGAGACTGTGCTTCATGCAGCACATTCGTGAAATGTTGGTTGATTTACAACAGCTAATAATAATGCTAATGAATAACAGTAATGAATACGTTATATCTTTACACAATTATACGAGTTTGAAGTATTGAATGAAGGGTGACGTTTTTCCTACATACATTTGTCTCAGCTGTGATTCAGAACACAATTAGAAAATTGGAAATAAAACTCAACAAATACATATCAACATATTTATGCAATGGTGTATAGTCATATTTCATATTTTTTGTTTAGTTTATTTTTGTACGAGCGACATGATGATGAATCATGAAGACCCTCACCACTAACCATCCAAAACTAACTAACCACTAACTAACCACTAACCATCCATAAAACAACACGTCACATAATCAGGGGGCGATTTGTCAAATTTTAATCTTGAAAAAAATAAGCAATCGACAGGCCTCATTTTTTTTCGTTCATAGGCCATATTAGCCTACATTTCAAACAGTTTAACATTTATCTTTGATGCAAACTAAAAATACATGAAACATTATATTTTCCAAAAAAAACATGTGGGGGGGATGATCCATCCCATCCCCCCAACAAATCGCACCCTGCGTATAATGATATATATGCTCATATTGATTATATCAGGGATTTACACCGTTAAGACCTACTTGAATTTAATAGGCTACACATTTTTAATTTCAGATGGTTCGTTTTATCGTCACTTCAGTGTCCCTCCGATCCGAGCCCCTGCAGAACACGTATTCACACAATGAAACGCATTAAACTTTATTTTAACTTTAACTTTATTTATTTTGCTTCCCCTGTTCCCTTGTGTCCAAAATAAACAGACACTGCTATGCTTTTGCCTGTATGCCTCGCCTCTCTACCTGGGCCTATGAAGTGCATGATTGAATGTGTATTGGTGCATGTTGGCTGCGTGGGGGGTTCACAGCAAGAGAGCGCCAGCAGAAAATCCAAACAGGGCTTTGTCTTGTGTGATCTTTCTCAGCGAATCATGATCTGCAAACACGCATATTCACAAGTTAGGGCTAATATTATTCCGTTAACTTGACTTGTTTGGATCACGGTGCTTTTGTTCAAGTTAATTTACCAATGCAACCCAATCGAAATTCTAACTTGAAACATGTTTGATTTGGCACTTTCCGTTAAGTCCCTATTCAAGATGGATGGACAAAAAAAATAGGCCATTTATTTTAATAAATGTTGAGGACACGTCGTTTTTATATAGGCCAAACCTTTATTTGCTATATTCTTTAAAATCGTTTGAGACTTGTGACTCATGGCAAACGTAAGCGTGGGATTGGTTGGATTTGTCTCATTATTTCTTTCACAGTGCGGAAGGGGCGTTGTCTTTCACACAGTTCCACCTTTTAGACGCATGCTCCACAAATAAACACAAGGGGGCAGCAGAGCCATTTTAATAGACGTTATATAATGAAACCCAGGAGTCTTTTAACGACATATAACATATACAGGTAGCCTATAATAACATATTGTGATAAAACAACGTTCAGACAGAAATCTATTGCATTATTTGTTTTATTTGAGATGCATCATTTACAGAATTAGGTTTTTCAGGTAAAAAAAAAAAAATTCCAAGAGGGCCAAGCACTACTATCTTTTACAGTCATCAACAGAGGGAGCCACATTCATACTTTTGACTTTCCTTTGATTTGTGTCTACTGTGTATAGGCCCAATCTGTCTCGCTGCCTCTCTGTCTTTCTGTGTATCAGAATGTAATTATTTTGTCCGTAATTTATATTTTCTAATCAACAATCACCCCATTAATTCTCTCGTCTAAATATATTTGAAAAAGCCTCAACAGAAAAATAAGAAAATAAATAGGCATAGGCCTGTTATTATTTTACGACAGAAACAAATCTCAAGTTGGCCTGGTTTCCTAATAGTTCGATCTAGGGCCTCAACATTGTTAAGGGACGGCCTATAATAAAATAAAATAAAATAATAAAACATGTTAGGCCTTCTGCTCATATCAACGAGAGGCGTATTATCTTTCCAGGCAAGCGGGGATGTGTGGTTGGGAGAAGGGATACTGGGGACAGTGGGAGGTGGGGGTGAGAGGGGAGTGGGCATCACAGAGGCCTACTAATTGCTTTTCACCAGAGGGCCACAGAAGTTATATAAAATGTATATAATTGTTGATTCGGATATATTAATGTTACTTCTTCACGTTAGACAGCGCAACAGGAGAAATTAATACAAATTATGATTGTGATTGTGATCGCATTCGTTTTTGCATTCCATTTATTTTGTTTTTACAAATGTATTTAGGATATTAATTTGATAACAGCGAAAGCCGGGGGGAGGATTTTTTTTGGATGGCTTCTTACAAAAAAAAAGAAAAAAAAAGGAGAACGTTGTGGTTGTGAATTGAATAAACAGCCAGAGGCAGTGGAGAGAGTTCATGCCCTGGTCCTGGTAAGAAGAAACCAGATTGGACCAGGCCAATCCGCGGTCATTTCATTAATACGACCTGGAAGGGATTACTGCAATATTGCGACCCTATGCCTCACAATGACCGCTTCACAAACTCGTTTTCCACAGTAGCCTCGCTCTGTGTTATATGTAATGTAATTATACCCCGTCCAAGTTTAACTTTGATATCACTTTAATTGTAATTAATGTTATTGTATGTTAAAGCTATATCGTAGTGCATATAGACGCTGTAATATTTCTGTGTAAAAAATCCATGCATAAAGTAGTATTGGGGTCTCAGAATATTTTTTTGATGATTCTGCATAGCATAAAATACAAAAACATTTTGTTCCTTAAATGTTTATCACAACATTGCACTTCAATAGCAGCTTATATAAATACCCAACCCACACACACACACACACGCACACGCACACGCGCACACACACACACACACACACACACACACACACACACACACACACACACACACAC
>JAOPUD010000009.1:9564746-9575400 GCA_027122715.1 Trisopterus minutus
CACACACACACACACACACACACACACACACACACACACACACACACACACACACACACACACACACACACACGATTATGGGGAAATGGCTTTTGAGAAGCACTACTCCCTACAGACTGCCCTGTCCCTCCTCATGAATAGCATTACTGGTGCCCTAATGGAGTGGGACAAGATTGCAAGATGGGGAGCATATCAATAATACCATATCAATAACACAGTCTGCCCTTATCCCCCGGCTTCGACGGCTCGAAAAACTATTAAAACCCAAATAACCACATTTGAATTGAAGCTGTACTTACACAGCCCGTCCCAGAGTGACACCTCCCCAGGCCACAAACTGCTTGTTGGAGAGGATGGGCGGGACGTCGGCGGCGGGCCCCGGGGCCGAGGCGGTGGGCTTCCCATGGTGCTCTGGAGTCACCTCTCCCCTCAGGGCCACCTCGTACTGGGGGCCCGACGGCAGCACCAGGATGGTCAGGAGGCTAGGGTCCCAGACGAAACCACACAGCATAATAATAAAGGCCACGTCAAGACATTCCCCTCAGCACTTGAAAAAAAGCGCCTCAATCATTTCTTTCTAGGAATCTCAATGATATGGTCTAGGGGCCTGAGGGCCCCAATGCTGTAAAATGACACATACATATTATAATGATATAGAAACAGCGTACTCTGCTGAAGGGGTTTATGTATGGGGCCGCAACACAACATGCATGGTAGCACACACACTGACCACACAGAATGCATAAAGGTTACACAACGTCACACGCATGTTGCTTCTTTGGCATTTTGTGCAAAATCGGTGGAGCGGTGCAAAACGTTTGAACAGCTCCTCTGCATATTGATGCAAGGGCATGAGAATAGAGGTGCCTACTGTTAGTACGACCCACCAAGTGCATGGATTGAGGGACATGCTGGCCTTACTTTGAGTGTTAACATATTTGAAGTAGGATTTTTTTTAATGTGTAAAACTGTTTCCCAAGTGACGTGTGCACACATGCTGCATACCTTTCTCTGCACTTCTTGCTTCCCTGTGCAGTGAATGAGACCACCACAGTCTTCTCCTCTCCCACCCCGAGGTAGAGCTCATCAGGCCTGACAGAAAAGCAGTCCTCGGCATCCTTGCACTGAGAGGGAGGGAGAGGAATGAAGTGGGCGACGCAAAGAGCCAAACAACACCGGACGAAAAAAAGAAAGGAAGCAGCGGAAGGCCAAAAAGAGGAGAGAATGTGAGAGAGATTGAGGTATAGATATACAGTAGATATATATAACTGGAAAGTGGGACCAAATTTGACAGAATTTCATCTATAATAAGCAAGTAAGAGTAAAATAAATGAAACTTATACATCAATAAATCTTTCTTCCAGTAAGTGCCAGTCTGCAGCAGAATGTCACAGAAGCTTAGACAAACCTCAGATCTAATAAGAAAAGCAAAGGTCAGAATTACCTTGAGCTTCAACTTCACGTCGATGTTGCCAGCGTTCTTCAATGGCAGATCCTGTTGCCGGGCTTGGCCCAGCGGAGCGGAGAGGCTGATGGTCTAGACGAAATAGAAAGTCGGGAAGTATATTAGTCCCTCCACGGTGAAGGTCATGAGAAATTGCAAATCAAAGTGCAATTATAAACGGAAATAATGCATAATGAAAGTATGAAAAAACCACACACAAAATCACAAAATTGTCTGAATGATAATAGGTGATAATTAGGAAGTGTAACAATAGACTCCTGATTGATTATGTAATTTCCTTGAATTTTAATGAGACCATAAACTGTGTAGACGAGCTTGTGCACTGCAAATGATCCAAGAAAGAAACCCCATCAAAACAACACATCCATTAAACTAAAACAACCTTGCACACAACGGATCAAGGTCTGGAAAACACAGGCATGAATATAGTACTAATGTAGGATTCACAGTTGGCCCAAACTACGGCTTTTTCTATATTGCAAGACCATCACTTATCACTCATCATGTTAATGGGGTGTTCCACGCCTCGGACACCAGCCTTCCGAGTTTCACTTGTGACGTAATTTCCTGTTAAAGCATTCCCGTTCGTCTTTGTAATCGTGTCGTGTCATTGGCTAGTCATTGTTAGCTACATTGGCCGCTTTAGCAAACCAGCTTGAAAACAGACAACACAACTTTAAGATGTATTGCACTCACAGCAAGACCGCGCAATCCATACATTACTGTATGGATTACGGAATAAACTAGCAATGTAATCAAGTGTGTGAGAGAATTTAAAATCAACATTAAAATGACCAACGTGGTACAAATACAAAGAAAATAAATCTCTTCACGGGCGCAGACATTTTTGTTGAGAGCGTCCACACAACGCTCAGACTATACTCAGAATTCCAAGGGTGCACGACCAAAAGGGGGCGTGCCCCTGAGAAATGCCGCAAGGAAGCTGGGAGATTTCCCCACTTCCGAGGTATCCGAGGCATCTGGAACACCCAATAAGACTGACTGGCTCTAGTTACCGGTAGTACAGACTGACAACAGTGACTTGACTTATTGGCTGGCCGTAATGAGTGACCCTAGTGACTGACCGTAGTACAGACAGACAACAGTGACCGGTAAAACAGAGCGCTACCTGCAGGTCTTTCGGAGCATGGACCCTGGCTGTCCCGACCCGGGCCTGGATTGGAACACTCCGGATCACGTGACTGGGACCAGGGGAGTCTACTTCTATGTCAATTCGGGCCATGAAATCCTCTGCCGGGCCGAGCTCTCCTGTTACAGCAGAACACCAATTAAACCATTTGTTTTGACCCAAAACAACACAGTTGGTTCGTTACAATTATTCGAACTAGTGCTGTATTTTTTATTTGATCCAATACTTACAAAAAAAATAAACTACTCTTCGACATATTTGCCTTAGGGGTCTAAAATGAATACCTTTCACCAGCCAGTGGTGGATATATTTTGATTTGATTTTATTCGACTGGGTAAAAGAAAATTCAAAGACAACGTTTATTTTGCCTGGGCCAAGAAACTTCTCCGGAGGCAAGAGATCAACCATGGCCACATTTTACACAACACTAGGTTCTTACCGGAGCTGGGGTACTTCTGAGGAGCTCGAAAGTGAACCCAGACCATGAAGCTCTCTGGATTCTGGAACGATAAAGGAAATAAATGGGAAAATGTGATGATATTCGATAGAACATCACTCCGGTCAATGAGTGTTAATTGGGCTCGTCTCTTCACCTCGTTCCCAATATTTTTGTGCTTACCATAAAACCAAACAACCATTCCAACTCCAAAACGCTGCACCCCTCCCGCATAGTTCTCCATTTTATTTCCCCGTCTTACGATGTCAAAAGGTTAGCAAATAAAATTCCATGACGGGGAGACATTTTTTTGCGTCGCCAGACTTTAAAAGAATAAACAAAGTCGCAGATTGTTCTACTACCAGTCCACATGGCATCTGCACGCGTGACACTGCGGTACAGTTGGCGGGCCTCACCTCCCCATAGCTGGCATGCATCACATGGTTCATCACTGACGGGGAGGACAACTGGGTCATGTGACCCGCCTGCAGCGACTCTTCAGCTGTCACGGCAACGGGGTTCTTGGAGAAAGTGAAACAGCGCCAGGCGCTGGCATTCTGAGAAGAGAGCACATGGAGGTATAGTGAGGGATGGTGAAGATAGTGAGCATTCCCCTGCTTATGGGATAGGGTAGGCTGCACTCAGACAGCTTGTCGTTTTATGCATACATATTATTTTTTTAAGGGCATTGAAAATATATTCAACAACATAAGAACCGGAATAACAAAGACATCAAATGGAGCAACGACCCTGAAGTCAGGCAGACAACTGCACCCGTCTTGAAATCCTTCTAAATATTTACTTTACAATAGAGTACTTCCTCAGCAGCAATTCACATAACTGACAAAGAACACATAACAAAAACACAATGAGGTAGGTAAAAAGACAGCACACAGAATAAAGTATAATGTCAACTTCAAGGCAAGATATTCAAGATCGATTCTGAATGAACTGGAAAGCAGTGATCCTTGCAAAGCATTGTGTATATAATGTTGAGCAGAGTCGGATATGTTGCACTTCTGTGTCATATATTGGCATCACGTATTCATCCCCAGTCTCCTTTATATTCCTATTACAGTGGAGACATCTAAGACATGCCTGGTAGCGGGGCTAGTGTACTCACTGCACTGATCACCAAGCGGATGGGGACCGTGGCATGAGTTCTGTTCAGCAGTTTGAGAGGGAGGGATTTGGAAAGCCCCTCCGATAGGTCTCCAAAATCCAAGCTGCCCGCCTTCCCAGCTTCGATCTGGGGGGGCGGGGTTACATTTTAGATTGTCATTTTGTATTTTATATCCAGGTTTTATCCCCTGTAGGTAGGGAAAATACCATTCAAAAGCTGATAACAAACCCAAATTAATCCTGAATAATCGAATTATAATGATGTGCCCAAACCATTTCTATCAAGAATCCTACTTCAGGTTTCCAGAATTCCAGTAGACAGCCTTGACCTTGTTAGCTACGGGGGCTCTCACCTCTAGCGCGGGGTTCTCGGCCACGGCCACCAGCACCACCCTCTTGGCGAAGACGTCGGTCCTGACTCCCAGGTCCGGCTCTGCGGAGGCGGGCCAGGAGGACACGCTCAGCACGCACTGGTAGACGCCCGCCTGGGGAGGGATCAGCAAGACCTTCTGCTCCTCCGTGCTCTTCGGCCCCATGATGGTCTTGTTCTTGACCAGGAGCCACTGGTAGGGCAAGCTCTCCACCTGTGGAGAGCCACAGGGGGAACCAGGGGAGGAGAAGGAGATCAGTGCGGCCCGAACCTGAAGACAACCGAGGGAAGAAACACTAGGGACTTTGAGGACACTGGAATTAAAAGGGAGTCTAGGACAGAACGTTGTCAAAAGCCCCAAAACGCTCTCTCTGCGTAAAGCGTCAACATGGAATCTGCAGACAAGATAATACAGAAATGTTCCCAGACACAATGATGATTGGGTGAGTTGGGGGGTTAATTTACCCCTCAACACTACCGTAACACTTCGATTCCCCTCTCAGGGGAAAAAAATAAATCTATACAGCTCCTGTTATTTCGACAGCATCACTGCGCTCACCTTGGCTCCGTCGAGGGCCAGACTGCTGACGGTGATGGAGACCTGCTGCCACCTCTCGGAGGGGTTGAAGAGGCTGAGGGAGGCCTGGGAGGCGATGCCCACGCAGCAGGCGTGGGGGAAGCGCAGTTCCCCTGGCACCACCACTTGGCCTGGGGATGAGAGGGATTAGAGATGACTGGAGGATAAACAACATCTCCAACCACGCGGAGGAGGAGGGGGGGGAGGCAAGCCAAGGCTCACCTCAGAGTTTTAAAGAAAATTAAATTTTTCGCACAATAATATTTAATACCGAATCAATAGAGCGCCAAGAGTAAAATTATGTGGCGTGAAAAGCATCAAACTAATAAAAAACGGTATGCCTATTGTCACAAAGAGGATAAGACGCGTTTCTAACATCGCGTCTTTATTCAAAAGAAAGGGCACAGTTGGCAAAAAGTAAAAAAAAAAGACAAATACATTGCCAAAAGACCCACCACAGCTCCGATAACATCCAGCAACACAGGACACACGCAGCCCTACCTCTCAGCTCGTCCAGGCCGCCGGCCGCCCAGGGCTCAACGCTGTGCTGGCCGAACGCCTTCCCCAGCATGCCCAGCTCCGCCTGGCTGTGCTGGGGCCTGTGGAGCTGGTGGTAGCCCGCGGGACCCGAGGAGCCCTGGAGGTGTCTGGACGACGGGTCGCCGCCCGGTGCCAGGCCGTAGGCTCCCATGTGGTAGGCGCTTGGGTGCCGCGGGCCTTCGGCTCCAGGGTACTGCTGGGCCAGCTGAGAGCCGAAGAGAGACCGGCCGGCGGCGTAGAGGGGCTGCATCCCCGGGTGTTGTGTCTGGCCCGCCAGGCCCGGCCCCGGGGGCATGAAGGCAGAGGGGGGCATGAAGGGGGCCGCGTACCGCAGCTCCTCCGAGGAGTAGGCAGGAGGGAGGCCCGGTCCTCCGCCGGGGCAGGCCTGGGTGGAGGCCTGGGTGGAGGCCGGGTCGACGGCCCCCCACTGCTGGGAGCCCTGGACGGGCAGGTGGATGTTGAGGTTACTGTCGTAGCCCGAGTCCACCTTGGTGAGCGGCGGCCCGGCGGGTTTGGAGTAGTGTGTGTGGAGGCCGCGCCCCGGCGGGGGGTGGTGCTGGGCGGGGTCTCTGCTGAAGTTGCATTCGCTCTGGCTGCGGGTGCAGCTGAGGGCGGAGCCGCTGCGGTCGGGGCTCCTACACGGACGGGGTGACGGAGGGGGGAGAGGGTCCAGGCTCTTGGACTGGTGCGAGGGCAACTGGGAGTCCAGGCTCTTGGACTGACGATGGACGTCCAGATCGGAGCGCGAGACCGGCTCCAGGGGCGGAGTGGGGCTGGCCCTGACGATGGTGGTGCTCAGTGCAATGGTTTGGTTGTTCTATGGAGGAAAAACGGTATAGGCATTAACGCTGTGAATGCTGCGTATGCGTGTCAACATATTGACATTGCTTTAGGATACATGACAACACAAGATTGTGTTTCGCATAACACAACGGTGCGGTTTCGCACAACTAGTGTTGCTGTGAAATGCATATCTTCTATGTACCGATTTCCTATCATATCTAGTGATACTTAACCAGTAATCATTCCTGCTCACAACGGCTCCTGTGCAGTGGGCAGTCATAAAGCATAAGACGCTAAACTAAAATACACCAGCGCAGTAGGAATCTGAGCAGAGCCGGGCAGTACCCGTTTCCTGTCTGGGGTGGGCACCACGGTGCTGTCGTTGATGGAGATGTACGTGAGCCTGCTGAGACTGGGGCTGGAGCAGGTGGACTGGGGGGAGAGCTCACAGTCTGGCCTTCTGTCTGCCGCCGTCCTGCTGGTAGGGGGAGAGGACATCGTGCTGGGGGGGGGAAAACACACGCAAGCATGAACCCTCAGATGTGCCGCGCAGACACGCCGCCACACAGGGGGCCGGTGGAAAATGGAAGAGGAGGTTGGGATTGAAGTGTTACGAAAAAATATATACATGTTTTTTTTTTTACTTTCATGTTTTACAATCTTCTCTTTGATATCTCTCACCGTTCATTTCATTCCAAATGTGGTGATTATTTAGCACTCTTGAGGTTAAGAGTAATAATAATAATAAATATATATATATATATATACATATATCCATGAGTAATCATTTGCGGGCAATATAAAGTCTGTTCAGTCAACACTGAGGCAGTCAGACCTTTTTTGTACTTCAAATATGAGTAGGATAGAACAAGCAAAATGTGCACTACAGTGAATGAAAGACGGCAAGGGAAGCGGTCGTACCAGTCGCCGGGGAAGGAAGTCTGGCTGGGAGAGGAGTGGATGAGGGGGCATGTGGACGGTCTGAAGTGACACGTGGTCTCTTCTCCAGCAGAGGGCTCAGACGAGCTCTGTGTCACTGCATGGAGACAAGAACACGGTAAGACGCCACGAGACAGGGATTTATTCAGCCTACTGTCATTTTATTCCCCTATTGAGGAAAAAAAAAGGGAATCCTATTAAATGTGTGTTTGTGTATGCCAAAACAAAAAAACAACAACATTGTGTTATAATCTGCTGTACAATTAGTTAAACTGACTTTCTAAAATCTTTGCTGAAAAACATGACATTAACTGCAAATGATACTACCCGTTTCATAACACAAAAACAGTTAATAAAAGTAACGACTCACTGAAGGCGTGTGGGGCCAGAGGCCGGGGGCTCCCGCAGGGGGCCGCAGCTCGCTGCGCCTCATGTTGGGGAGGCTGGTACCTATTCTCTGGGGCGCTGCTGGGGGTCACTGGCTGACCCCGAGGCTGGCTTTGCTCCGGCCCACTCTGGACAGGGAGAGAGGAGCCTCTGAGGCAGGGCAGGCCCGAGCGCCCCTTCCTCAGCACGGGGGACGTTCCCGGAGGCCCTGGCTGGACCCCGGGGCCCGTCTCGTTCCTCTGTGGGGCCTGTGAGGAGGCCTGGGAAGGGGCGTGAGCTTGTGGAACCACCGTCCCGAGAGCAGCTCCATATTCTGTTGCGGTACTCGGAGGGGCGGCATTAGTGTGTGGGGGAGGCCTGCCTCCGTCCCTGGCGGCGCCACTGGGGGTTTTGCTGTCCGCCGAGGACTTGGCTGCGGAAGGCACTGCCGAGGTCCCGGACCGCCTGGCTGCCGTCGGGAGAGAGGGGGCCTTGGGGCGAGGGATGCCGCTCCTCCTCGGCTGCTGTGTGCCGGGGTGGGAGTCGGACTGGCCCCTGGGGTTCTGGTCCCCGTTCGTTCCGCTCGACGCGCCGCTCTGCGCCGACGCCGGCTCCTCGCCGCGAGCCAGTCCGTCCTGGGAGGCGCTGAGGTTGTTGGCCCAGCCGCTCAGGTCAAAGGTTGTGCGCGCCAGGGAGGAGTCGCTGCTGGTGCTGAGGCTAGACGCGTCTGCCTTCCGCAGGTACTTCTCCATGTCGAAGGCGCTCTGCTCCCCGGCACATGTGCTCTTCTGCAGCGCCTCCAGGAGAACGCTGTGATCCATCTGATGCGGGATATCAATGGAGAGCATACGGCAGAGTTACGATTGGCTTTTTGTTTGGCTTTTTGTTTGTCCCCGCGGCATGGTAATGTTAAGCATTCTAGCAGGCAAAACAAAAAGAAATAACAAGACTAAAAGGATGCAGTATATCGTCGTTAGCCTGAAGCGCTATGTCCCCGAGCAGTTAAAACAACATTTTGTTTTGCACTTCCATAGGACATTAATTCACTGCTTCTTTAGAGAGTGCGTGTCAAAGTGAAAGACAGCCCCTGGTACTGGGAATGGCGGGTCATCTACATAAACCCTCACAGGTTTTAAAAACATGACCAATTTACCTCCCGTGCCCTCAAAACCACGAATATTGACTTCTTGTTTGTTTTGTATGTATCACTACCTTTGTAGGATGACTTAGGAACAATACACGGAAGATGAAACACAGCATGGGTATCCGTGCAACGTCAGGTAATGTCCATCTCTTCCACTCACGTTTTGGAGCGGCGAAGTGTTCTCCGCGCCCGATGACCCGCTGATCCCTGTGTTGCTGTGGCGACCCTTGGCCTTGCTCCGTCTGGACAGCTCCATGATCATGGCGGCCAGCTGGGACGGGTCGGCGCTGATGGAGGCGTCGGCGATGGCTGAGGTGATGGTGCTGATGCTCAGCATCAGTTCAGCGCTGGTGTTAGCAGGAGAGACAAGGCTCTGGTCCACGGACCCCGGTGCGGAGCAGGGGTCCTCCGGGGGCGAGGACGCGGCCTGAGAAGACACCCTGGTTCAGATAGCTCCTTGTGGTTCCTTCATTACCGGACTCCTGGCGGCTACCGGACTCCCGAAGAGCCACTGCCTCTACAATAGACCTCCCGCCATCGGGCTGATTGGTGGATCCACTCTTTTGTGGAAGACCCTTAAGAGCCAAATTAGTCTCACAAGGCTATTTGTACACTGCCACATGGACGGCACCCATTGCACTCCTAACCATTGCTGGAAAGAGGGAGCCCTTGAGAGAACACGACAACAGTCGATCAGAAAAGTGCAAGTACCTTCTTTCCACCGAGTTGTGGATCAGGGTCTCCTTTAGGTGACATCCTGTCACCTCGGGCCTCGAGAGTTTTGTCCAGGTCCTCTGTAAAGAAACCACTCTTCAGTAGGCCTTATAACACACTGAGGTATCATTGTCAACATGCCACCCCCCACCAACAAACCTCCTAAGGTCCTTCAATTAGAGTTCAAGTATAGGCCTATACTAAACAGTCCAAAATATCCACAAATCAGACTTGGGTAGACAGTCCACCGTTTAGTGGACCACAAACCTGCGTTGAGCGTTTGGTCCTGTTGGTTCGGCTCAATAGTGTTACTGAGGATGGTGGCGTCTCTGGAGGAGACATCGGAGGGTCGGATCAGAGCGAAGGGGTCCCTCTTCTCTGGGGAGGTGATGATGTAGCCAAAGGAGGGCTGAAGGAGCACGGACACCAAATGACATCCTCTCAGATGGTTCACGTAAAATGTAGAAAAACGATTCTGCAACACTGCCATTACTGCTGGTTCTTTATACATTAACTGCTCAAGATGGATAAGTATAAACGTATGGTACCGAATCATCCGACACTAATTCAAATTTTATTGTGCGTGGTTAGAGACTGAACATGCAGATTACACATTACGCGACAAGGATTACGAAGAGTCAGTTTAACACCAGAGCAGCTATCACGGGTAATTCCCTGCCACGGTTCAGTGACCTGCTCTGAATTAAACAGACTCTCTCTTGCCTGTATATTCCACTTCCTTCAAGCTGGATGTAAGCGAATGCAGCATTTGAGAACCCTGGGGTGCACTGACCCTCTTCACTCCGTCCAGATCATCGTCGTCGCCGCCGAGACAGCCAAGGGCCTCGGAGCGCTGTCCGAAGAACTGGCCCAGGGAGAGGCGCAGGTAGGAGTGGTTCCCGCGCTCAAACTCTGAGGAGGCCTGGGAGGCCCTCATCAGGACGTCGCTGCTGGTGGGGATCTTCCAGGAGGTGTCGCCCAGGGTGAGACTCTCCCCGGCCGCTTCGATCTGCTCCTCCTGGGGGGGGGGGGGGGGGGGGGGGGGGGG
>JAOPUD010000009.1:9579116-9599444 GCA_027122715.1 Trisopterus minutus
AGCACAATCAACTATATTCATGTGATGAAATATAGTGTTGGAGCATAGTGTTGTTTTTGGGTTCATTTCCCCTTTAACAATAATACAATTTACCAATTTGAAAATAAAATATAATAAAAAAACTATTAGAATAAAGATAACGTACTATATACATGTAACTGTCCGCTTTGTAAGTGAAAAATATATATGACTGAGTATAAATGTAAATGTGCAAATGTGTGTCTATGATTGAATGAGAGGGCGGAGGCTCACGGCAGCAGGGATCTCTTGGCCTTCCACTCTGCCTCTCTGCATAGCCGGCGGGACGAGCGTCTTGAAGTAGAGCTCCAGCTCATCGTCAGGCAGGTTGTTCAGGTCCACCTCATCGTCTGGTGGTCAAACATGAGATCCGTGTTTAAAACCAGTATCACCACCTTGTATCACTATTCTGCCTAATTTAATTTCTTAACGTTGGAGAGTAAGTCTTTAATTAGGAGGCTGAAGGGCAGAAAACCCACCAGTGAGGTCACTGTTGATGCTGTCCACAGACATGAGCTTTTCATTGGCCAGGAAACTGTCAACACTTCCACTGAAACCGTCGCTCACTGCCTCGTCACTCACTGGGCCGTCTTCAGTGCTAGCTGGTGTGGGCTGGACGGACATGTGAAGAGAGAATGAGAGGGAGAGAGAGAATTTGTTAAAAAAGTGACCTATATCTGGTAGCCTTATGAACAACCATCCATTCATAAAAGTCGTGCACAAACATTTCATCAACTGGTGATTATATAACGCAATGGCCAAAATCTGTTTCCTATTCAGCAATTTAAAATGGCACACTGTACAGTTACAATTAAAATATAATTTTATTTCTAAAACCACTCCTTTAACATCACTTCTATAATGTAGACCCAGTTCCAATTCTACAACACCAAACACTGATTCATATCATCATGAATATGAATGACTATACCTTGGTGTCTATGGTATCCCTAGGCATGTACTGTGCAAATGTCAGCATTCCTGTTGAGAGATCTGTCAGGACACAAAGACATTCATGGAAATATTTAAAACCCAGGCAAAAAATAAATTTAAAGGTCCAATCAAACTGAAGCTGAAAAACAAAGTGTCTACACATGGAATCCGGCTACACTGACAGAATGCGTCTTGCAACTGGGTTGCAGAATTATTTTCTATGTAAAAAAAGGAAAAGTACATTTCTTACCAGATCCTAGATCTGTGGGTCGCCCTTGAGGGGTCATTGATTTGAACGGTTGAGAGCCCCGTGCACTGGATTGTGACACATCCATGGGAATCTTTACCAGCATATCCATGAAACCATGAGCTGCAATGAAGTCCTCTGCATTGTCCCTGTAGAACAGATAAGCATGTTATCAACATCTTATAGAAGATACAGAAGGACAATCACATAACATCAGAAATGAGAAATTATATTGAGGGCCATTTTGTATATAAATTACATTAGCTATAGCAACAATTATCTGAGCCATCTGACAGTCATGAATGATTTCAATGGTATAAACACTATGTTGTTTAAATAACAATCTTGTTGCAGCCGTCTCAAAAAACTCAAGTATTGAAATAACTGTCACATGAAGGAAAAAGAGGAAGACATGTATTCCTGCATCATAAAGGAGAAAAATAAAATGAGTCACATTCAAATAGTTCTCAACTTGTGGGTAATTACTCACATATCATCCTTAAAACTGAGGCAGAAATTGGCCTTCTCTCCATTAGATGACAGCTGACCCCCCTCAAGGTATGACACATTATCCACATTATCTCTGCAAAACAGACGTATGATGAACGTGTGTTTCCAGATTACAGCATCCACTGGCATCCAATCAAACTGCCTGTGTGATAGACATACCTGATGTCAGCCCCAGCTCTAATCTTAGCTACAGTAGAGGCAGCCACAGGAAAGCCGGGGCCTGAGCCCAATGTCACGTTCCCCACAGGATCGCCCGTGCTATCCAGGGATATGAAGCTGGGCAGCGGCTCATCCTCCAAGTTGAAAAAACTGTCTGCCATGTCAATTCAATCAAGGAGTGTCTTGAACTCCAATCAGTGAAGGGTCATTTTAAAACAAACCTAGAAAAACACAAGTGGCCAGTAAAGAACCCTCCTGCAACAACAGCTCCAACGACGCAGTGATGAGTTCAGCCTAGTGTGATGTGGAGGAGTGTTACGTCCAAGATGAACATGCTACCACTCACATCATTTAACAAATTACTTCGTTATTCTGGGCATAAACGCAGCGCGGATCATTAGTTACCCGCACAAAAGCACGGTCCAGCTGTGCTAATCTGCCAACGAGCCACATAAGGTCAAATAATGAGAGCCAAAAGCTAAAAACAATTGAGCTTAGCTGGTCGAGTTCGGCCAATGTTACTTCAAGTTGTATACATAACTTTTAAATTATTGAAGGGATATTGTGGACCTGTATATATTCCAAAACAATGTATCGAACAACAGCCTACCACTGGTGTATTATACTTGCTTTCTATAGAAAACGTGTACCTTGAACTGATGGTGTGTTGATTAGTTATAACTTACTGATTGAAGTCAAGTTTTTGCAGCGACACTATGGTTCTTCCTAGTCTCAGACGTAAGTATATTTTTTCTTGATATGGGCAACAAGCAAATTTCGATTCACTTGAATTCCTACAAAGTACTCATTTCAGATTTAACGCGTCGTCTATTTTAATAACATTAATAACAAACAAGCGGCGCAACAGTTTGTGATGCCAGTGTTCACAGGAAGCCCGCGCAGCGTCACTTCAAGGAGGCGTGGCTTTGCCGGGTTACGTCTGCTTTTATTGGCCAAAAAAACTCAAAGGAGAGAGAGGAACCCGATGTCTAGCGTTATCCCGGTCTACCGCAACGCATAGCGGTCTCTTACTTCCTGTGTATGCCCGTTACCACTTCATGGAGCTAGAAGAGTAACAAATTGACAAGAATAACAGCAAAAACGACAATGGTATTAAATATGGATTTTTTGACCATTTTGAGAAGCAATATCCGAAACATTGAACGGAAATGGATATCACATCCTCTCTCGCCTTTGTCTCTAAAGTTTAAACCCATATAACGATACGGCCCGCCCTCTTTCGCAAATAACGCATCCCGTTCCAGTTGATCCCTTGTGAGACGAGGCCGCTTGCGATGGAGATTGGCTCATCACAGGATTGAATACGCTTTACGGGCCACATTTGAAAACAATACTCATAAACGTCATTGCAATCATTTGGTTCAAATAAAAATGTATATGACACAGCGATTAACATTTACCGGTGCTTTAGATGAAAAGCTGTGATTTATATTCTTGTCATGTGTTCTGTTGAGCAGCTGCAAGCTTAGTATGCAGACAGACAGCTGCTCGCTCGATTGCAGTCTCAGGCATTCCAACACAATATGAGATCAGACTAAAACGAGGAGTGGGATTTCAAACCCCCATGATAAGAATTCAGCTCCTGACATAAAGATGTAGTATTGTTCATTCATATCATTTGAAAGTCATACAGCACTAATCTCAGATTAAGGACATTCCCACTGGAATGGGTCGAAGGAAGGAGCATGAACTGTTAATGGTGATGAATCATGCATTCTTTCAGAATGGAAGCCGTTTCACGTGGTTACTAGTCATCCAGTTCTTAATATTAGCAAACAATGCCAACGAAACATTCCCAATAGTTAAAACAACCGTTTATTCCCCATTCAAGACGATTTGAAGGATAATATATAATCATTTGAATTGTTGGTTCAGGAGGATATTAGTTTAAAGGGGCTTTACCCATGCACAGATTTAGATTATAATATATATTATTATTTATAAAAAATTGTAGTCCACACTATTATTAGTTATATAAGTTATTTATACCAAGACACACCATGTTTAAGGTAAACAGCGTAATTTCTACCTGGCTAATGTTAAAAAATAGGATTGTCCCAGGGTCAGAAATTGGTTAAATGACATTTCTAAAAACCTATTGATGTCATTGTTTACAAAACATTTTCAAACTTTTGTTTGTATAACTTTTGTATACTTCAACACAAACCCCCTAAAAATAGGCAGTAGCTCGAGTGGAAATAGAAAGGAGCCCTTGTTATTCATTGAGCTTCCGCTTCGGGTAAAGACAGAAGAGCTTTAGAGTAGAGTCTGCGGAGTGAGGCTTGCTGCTGAGGAAGAGGGTGCTCAGCATCACAGTGCTCTATGAGGGAGGAGGGAGGCAGCAGGTGGCCCGACCTGGAACCAGCCCTGGTCGCTTCCAGCGGGGGAAAGAAATACCTGAGGCAACAACACACCAAGAACGAGGACAGGCAGACAGGGGGGGGGGGGAACGAAAGAAAGGACAACGTACAGTACATAGTACAGGGGGTACGACAAGACGTTGAGGACAAGGGAAATTATAAAAGGATGGTGAACATGCCATGAAAACATTTGTAGACGACTTTTATTTTGGCAGTGTGGGAAGTACTGTGACATTGATGTCCATACGCCAGCCTAACTAACTCGTCAAATAGGTTGCAGAAAGAATAGATTTAAAGCTAGCTTGTTAGCGTACCCAACACCCATGTCCACATGGAGACACAAGGCTTCCCTCTGGCTACAACACATGTGGGTTTGTGTGGTCCAAATGGCCCAGGAGGAGACATTAGTAATAAGCAGGGTGCTGTTGTTGTGCGGTTGAGGGGGTCGGCTTCCGCAGGGGTGGAGCAAATGGGGTTCTCATACCAGTCCTGTAGGGCATGCAGCAAGCAGTACACCACCACATCAATCCACGACAACCCAATTCATACAGATTGCAACAATACAATGCAAGAAACTTTGATTTAAAAAATGTTATTTATTTGAATTGAGTCAACCCCCACCCCCACCCCCCCACATCAATAATGCCACGCAATGTCCAATCATTATATTATCCAACTTATAAATCTGAAGTTATTGTGAACACAATTACAGCCATATACAAAAACCCAGAAGGAAAAACATGGCTCAAAAGACCATACTACAATTGGTATTTACAACATTGCTTTATATTATAATGCAGTATCATTGAAGCTATTTCTAAAAGTCAAAGATATTGTATTGTCAATGTGTTCCAATTTTGAATTGTTTGAAATAACAAATCCCAATGCTCACAATTCATACACTCTGTAACTATAGGCCTACCATGCTACTTTAAGTGATTCATGTTTAGTGTATTAATTTGGAAAGGGATGCTCAAGAAAATGCTGAAGTTAGTCAGCCTCTCAAATAAAGTAGCAAAAATGTTGTATTTGTTACCTCACTAAAGACACCTTAGTCGCTTCAGATCAACACATATTCATCAACTTTAAAACATCCATAAGAGGCACTGAATTCATAAACACTTTTATTTGCCCTTTTTATTGAACACAAATAAAGCAGTTAGTTGGACCACAACAGACAATATGATGGGAATGTGCATCCAATATGGTTGAAACAAAACTACTCAACCTCACTCCTGTGCCAACAGCCTGTGAGCCAAAAGCAAAACCAATAAAACAAGCCAAGCTCTTTGCATGAGTAGTGAGTCGGTTTAGAGTCCGGTGGGGGTCAGTGAGCTGTTCAGAGTCCCAGGTAAGGTGAAGAAGTAGCCAGTCGTCAGTTTTGATGACAGGGGGGGCGAGGTAAGGAAGGAGGGGGGGTTTAGGCCGGGGCTGAGGCGAGTGGCGTTAGAACACACACCAAACACCACCTACCTGCCCGCCGTCGTCCCGTTCAGGATGCTCTGAGACGTCTGCACGCTGGAGCCCACCACTGTGCTCATGGCGGTGGGCTGGCCCGAGGTCCCGCTCAGGGGGCTTCCATCTCCCTTCAGGATGCCCGTGCACTTCCAGTTGTCCATGTAGTTGGCTGTAGGGACGGAAACATGGAACAGGTCATCACAATGACAACAATGTGTGAGGATGTACAAGGATAATCTTCAAATCAATACAAGTTTAGACTTTCAGAGCAATTAACAACATTAACTAATTTGCATTGCTTACTCATGTGTAAAAGATACAAGTTTTCAATATCAAAACCCCATATTACACACTTCCATGTTTTTTTTTTTTTTTTACATTTTTTAATAGTTAAAACCCTAATGTGTGTTTTCAATCCAAGATGCTTAAAAGGGCTTCAGCCACATTATTTGTTTCCACCCACCTTTCCAAAGACGCACACATCCGTCGTCTCCAGAAGAGGCCAGCAGAGTGCTAGTGATGTTCCAACTCACACGCCACACCTGGGAGTTATGGTTGTCAAACTGGGCAACGATCAGCACCTCAAACTTGGTTGGTCCCGAGGAGGTGCTCTCTTTTCTGTCATAGGGATAATGAATAAAAAAAGATGTTATCGGAGAACAGACCCAGATTGTATTTTTGAGGTTAAAAGACAACATGCAAAATTGACTTTTCCATTAATTAAAATCCATTAGATTTTCTTACAGCTATCCAACCTGTTAGGGTTAAGGATAGAATTTTTGCTTAAGGCTTAAATCACATCCATCATCAATTTTGTCCTGTGTTTGTGATTGTATTTAGATATTAATTAACATCTGTCCCCCAACAAATATGTATTTATAACAGTGAGAATCAGGATTTCCCTCAAAGTCCCCAACCTTAAAGGCACCAGCTTGAAAATTCGGACATCCTTGGTTGCGATGGCGAGCACGTGGAAAGACCTTCCCAGGTTTGGGGCGAACGCGATGTCATGCACGGCATCTGTGACGGTCATCAACGTCTCTGCTTTAGCATATTTCCTGCTTCCAATTTTGGCCAGGGTCAAAACAGAACAGACATATTTTTAATAGAACACAGATGAGTGTCACTATATCTGTACCCAGGTCTCTGGTATAGCAGCAGTAAAACTGACCTTGTGTTCTCATTGTACTCGTAGATCTGGACCTTGCCGCCATACGTCACATTGCTGTCGTCACTGCCCACCGCAATCATGGGGGAGTGAGCACGGGAGCTGGGGGAGGGGTTGTGAAACACAGCTAAATAAAAGGCACACATATGATGAACAAGCCTCAAGAATCGGTACAACACTTTCAGAATCCGAGGTCGGTAGTACTTAGTGGTCTGGGGCAGGCACAGACCTGGAGGGGTTCCAGGAGATACAGCTACAGCTGAGTTTGCAGGAGATCTCGTGCTGCAGGGACCACTGGCTGAGGTTCATCACGTCAGGGGCCTCGTAGATCCGCACTACGCCGTCGGCGGAGCAGGTGGTCAGCATTAGACCCATGTGTTTGGGGGCAAACTTGACGTCCGTCACTGATGTCCTGCTGTCCACCAGAGTGGTACGCTTGATCTGAAGTCAGAGGAGACATTTTGATCACACAGGGGAACTCAGCTTTAGTTAGAACTGTGATGTCCCCTTTCAACTCATCTTTAGTAAAAGGAATCTACAAACATGTTGTTACAGTTTGTGCATCTCATTGAGCCCTACTTTCAATAACAATGCTAATCGAATAAAGAAAAGATTTTTTTAAATATATAAAGAAATTAGGCTTTATTACTTTGGGACTTGAACAAACAGGTATATACAAACCCAATGACTCTGTCCTCTCTGTTTGTCATTAGACTCCCCAACAATCTCTTCCCAAACAGCAGCCGTCCGATCAAAGGAGCAGGACGCCAGCACCTGCCCAAACTCTGGATGAGCCCAAGTCACCCGCCACACCGACCCACTGTGAGTCTGGCAAGAGGAAAAAAAAATATATATTTTTTTAAAAGGGAGTGACGATTGGACATAATGCATTTTTTTGTTTCGATGTGACCAAGAGGATATCAAACCTTCCAACTAGCTGTGCAGTGCCACTCTCCGTTCTCACTTTTGTCCCAAACCTGAGGAGCATCAGAAATGAAAGGCATCAAACAAGATTGAATCAAGCAACTTATGCTATTATACATTCAACAAGTACTCCCTTCTTAACTGGCTGAATGTTTGGAAATTGGGTCTAAATGTCATGTCCGTTTGATAACGAGTCAATCACATGAGTTCATCAACGCTTATGGTGCTATCCAGTTGTATGGTACGTCCGACCTGCTGAAGACCTCCATGCTTGCGAGTGTGTGCAGTTCTGGGATGTTTGAGGTCACTCTAGTCTACATGATTAGTACGGTGTGTGCAGGTCTGGGATGTTTTAGGTCACTCTGCATGATTAGCACAACACTAACTAACGTCAGGGCGCTAGCGGAGTTATACCATGCGAGAAAAGGCTTCCGTGTGTATTTAGAAAGTAAACGAATGGTAGCAAACCAACACGTACGAAGCAAGGGTGCCTGAGATAGGGCGAGCAATATTAATGTGAGTGCGAGCAATATTAATGTGAGGCTAATGGTCCTCAGCTAATGCTAACATTAGCAAAGAAAACATTACCTTCACACTTTGGTCACTTGAGCATGTAGCCATTCTGCGACCGTGGAAATCATACGATACATCGTGGATTAGGTCTTTGTGATCTGCTGCAATGCTGCGTGCCACAAACATGATTCGTATAATTCCAAACGACACCTTAACAGAACTACTCCAGCTCAGATCGAGCTAAACTAGCAATATGTCATGTGTACTTCTAGAGTGGCGCTGTGGTTGGCGGGCGCTCTAGTCGAAGCCAAGCAGAGACGTGAATTTGCCGCACGGTGGCGCAGGAGCACCTTCTTCCAGATGGGACGTTTTAAATAAAGTCGCTTTGTTAAGAGTTAAGTAAAAACCTTTAATAAGTCAACATTTTAAAAGATACGGTGCAAGAGCAAGAATTATTTCATAAAGAAAATGACAACTTGAATAAATGTTTACTTTGTTCACTCAAACGCTGATTTTACGCGATGAATTAGGTTGCCATGTTTTGGTTTTATATAATTAATTGTATTATTGTATGCGTACTACATTGAAGGTTTATTTTTAGTTATATCCAGACATAAATAAAATACATTAACTTCCTAAAGACGTTGTGTACTTTTAATTAGGGAATGCAGTTGAATAACTGAGCTATAATAATATCAGGGATTTTCTAACCTGGCAACCCAGATCACAGCGCTTGACCGGAGTCCTCCGCTCCTCCCTGTAGGGGTCCACAGGGTGCGTGAGACTGCTGTCTATATGGCGCACAGACACAAGTTACTCCAGAAAAGACGTTAAACATCTGCCTGTCGTGTGCGAAGTGTATCGGGACAACACCCAAAGTAACATGGAGCAGGAACTTGAAGAAATAGACTCGTCGGGGCAATGGCAAAACATTTACAACGTAAGTCGCAGCCGCGGAGGGCCTCTCGTGTTTATGTGGCGACCGTTGCTAACGAGTTAGCTTATTTAAGCTAACGTTGGGTAGCTCCTTGGCTTCCAAGATATTAGTTTGTTTTATGCTAACCGTTTAATCAGATCATGAACACTTTTGGATCTCAGTGAACAGTGACCAGACACATGGTGCCCTGTTGACGTGAGGCGCATCTAAGGACGCATGGGTCGCTCGCTACTAGTCGTCAAGTTAGGTCTTCCGGACTTCCGTAGCGACTCGGCTATAAAACGTGCAAGCCCACTTCTCATAGGTTTCCTCCGGCAGATCCCCGTGATGAGGCGGGCTAACACCGGCGTGCACTGATGCTTCCAAGAACCTGTTAAGGCTTACCGAGAAGGCGCACGGTTTTAGAGACACACTAGTCTAGCTGGAGAGTAAAATTAGACTGTATTCTGTGAATGCTTAACTCACACACTAGATGTGTTCTCATTGTAAAATGATAATCATATGGGTTGTTTTCCCAGGTATCGAGTGTTTCTTTTCGGATTCTATGTTCTTATGCCTATGTTGTGTTATTTGTACACAATCATATTATGTATGTGAGACATTTGCAGATACTGCCAGAGCAACCAGGCAAATTCAAGTCATTACTGCAAGTGTCCGATTTGATGCAGTATGTAGGAGGAAGAGAGTGTCATGTAATGCCATTTCATTAACAACTGACAGAACCGTATCTGACATGTAACGTGCAGAACATGCACAGCAAGACATTACTTGGAACTAAATCAAAGCTTTCTCGGAATGGTGTCGATTTCCGTGTGCATCATAAGCCCTGTTTATGTTCGCAGAATGAGTGACAACCTTTGGCTTATATTCGATATATAACCCGAAGTCGTTTTTACACTTTTACTTATACAGACCAGAAGTATATTACATTTTGAAATATGATTTATTGTATTCTCATTGTATCCCAAATAACCTCATAAATATTTTTGTAGCTTTATATGGAGCTTCTCCCCTGCACAATCCGTCATTGCTGTCAGTACTTCTCAGCATCAACCCAAATCTTGTTGATACACCAGTATGATGTATTTATCTCTTTGGTATTCCTGTATTTATAGGAAATCCGCAACCAAGCCAGTAAATACCCCTACAAAGTGGCGAAACTTCCAGCAAATCGAAATTTGAACCGCTACAGAGATGTTAGTCCATGTAAGTGTTATCTCAGCCTAATAGGAATCCCCAAACCTTCATAACGTTAGACTTGTTATAATCAATTATTATGCTCCATATGTTTCAGATGATCATAGTAGAGTAAAACTTGAAAACTGTGAAAATGACTATATCAACGCAAGCCTCGTCACGGTGGAAGAGGCTCAAAGAGCTTACATTTTATCTCAGGTGAGTGAAGTTCCAAACATCCCCCTTTTTGGTTGGCCTCGTTGGTTAAGATTTACGTCATGTCACAAGCGGAAACATGCTTCTGCATCTGCATGATCTCTGACATATGTGCCCATAGTGTATGCATAGACATGCAAGTGGTTTTCTTCTGACATACTTGTGTATCACTGCTGTTTTGGGCAGTTGATAGAAGTCTACAGGACCACTCTATGAAGGAGTGTTTTGACCATAGCTTGGTCATGAAAACGCATTTTGTTGCCTTTTGGGTTTTAACTACTGTGTTAGCGGATGTCCTTCCTTGCTTAATCCATCAGTGTTTACTTCACAGTACTGCACATTATTACTAGTTTGCAGTGTTGTGCAGTTAACACTGCACATTATTACTGCTTGCAATGTAGTGCTGTGTTAACTGCACAATACTGCAAGCAGTCATAATGTTGTTTAGGTTCCGGTAGGGGGTTATGCCCTGTGGGCTAGTTGAGTTCCTGTGTATGTTCAAAGAAGCACTTTTCAGTCTTAATGGTGTTTTTGCAAACCAATAACTTCTCCTATGTTTTAAGGGTCCATTGAGAAACACTTGTGGCCATTTCTGGTTGATGATCTGGGAACAGTGTTGTAAGGCTGTTATAATGCTCAACCGAGTCATTGAAAAAGGATCGGTGAGTACAATATAGCTCTATTAGACTTTACCAAGACATGCATCCATTGACTTATAAATAATTCTTAAAAAACCTTTTTCAAAGTCTGCTCAAAGGCCTATTGCCCCTCTTGTCAGCTCCCTGTGAGGCAAATGTAATTGATATCGACCATGCTCTTCACATGTCGTCAATGTAGTTGAAATGTTGTTCACATTCTATTGTTTATCTCCAATCCATGCTTTTCAACAAAAAAGTTTGACCAAAGTAACCTACATGGGCTTACATGCTTTTAGTTCTGATGCAGTAGTAGAATAAGTTATTGTGTACCATGTAGTCAGATGTCACATTGTTAAATCATTGGTTTTTTTACAGGAAAAATGTGCGCAGTACTGGCCCACCGCACAAGAGCAACAGATCAGTTTTACAGACACAGGGTTTGTTGTGAGGCTACTTTTAGAAGAGGATCAGTCCTACTTTACAATACGTTTGCTACAGCTACAGAACACAAAGGTAAGTAAATAAAGCCTTACTTCATTCTTGATATTGTGTCCCTTCTGTATTCTACATTTGTTTTTATAATCGTGTTAATTCATATGTAATCTGTGGTCCTTGCCTTTTCTAGCTACTGGTATGTTGACCCCCATTGTACTTAAAGTCCCGTAACAGTTCACTAACAATTGGGTCTACTTGTTTTCATTGGTATCCCAATGCAGACAGGAGAGTCAAGGGAGATATACCACTTCCACTACACTGCTTGGCCTGACTTTGGGGTTCCTGAATCCCCTGCTGCCTTCCTCAACTTCCTCCTCAAGGTGCGCGAGTCTGGCTCGCTAGGCCCAGAACATGGCCCGTCTGTGGTGCATTGCAGCGCTGGGATTGGCCGCTCTGGGACATTTTCCTTGGTGGACACCTGCCTGGTTCTGGTAAGAATAAAGAGGGGTATAATACAATGCAAAGGCTGCAGACATAGAGAGGGAAGCGTTTGCTAAATTACATGGTTGAGGACAAAGCACATTTAGCCAGACTAATAAAATATTTTGGCATGCCAATGGCTGCCTACGTCAGACAAAGCAATTGGCAGCTGTTTGAGGAAATGTCTTCACGCTCCATTTTCACTACTGCTTTTCAAAGGTCATTGAGTGTTTCGGTAGAACAGAAAATGATAATATTTACTTTTCTTATTTGCATTAAAAAATTAATACCAGCAGCCCGACGCTGTAAACCACATGGTTTACATGAGCATATGTAGATCATATTGTATACGGGTTTCCACGAAAAATGCTTTAGCGGGGGGGGAAAGTGCATCCAAAAAAAAAGGCATGCAACAGTGTAGGGCTGTAACCTTGACTATGAATAGTTGAGTCATCGTTCTGAGTCGTCAATCATTTTAGCATTGGAAAGAGCAAGGGAGAGAAAGGTTTCCAAATGAAACACAAAATACACACAAAATAAATATTCCCTCCTTCCCTTAGTCTTGGTGCTGTTGAGCAGTGTTGCATGCACGCACCTGTGGTGGAGCTTAGCTATATGGGATTTACAGGCAAGATTGATTACCTGAAACAGTCAACAATATTTGTCAGAAATTAAGTGGGAGGGGTCTAAAAGTTAAATAGTTTCAAACTGCAGTTTTTAAACTAGTACACTCAAATGATAGCTCTTAGATCAAGCTTTAGATCTTGTCTGCAGCACATTCTTATAAGCCCATATCAATTGCACGAGGCTAACATAGGCTATTCACCATGAGTAAGAGAAAATATGAATTATGATTGTTATATTACATGTTGGATCTAAAGAGTGGTTTCCAACTTAACACTTCGCTGTCCCCTTGACGATCTAAAACGAGCGGTGCATGTTTAGTCTGTATTTACTCTCAGTAATACAATTATCTTCAGAAGGGGACGAATGGGATCATTCGTTCCCTGCTGAAGATCACCTAATTTCTGCGAGGGGCAGTCCAAGTGTAGTGCTAACAGAAAACTGAAACACCCAAATAAGGGCGTTGAAGAGGGGCGACCCCCTGCTGACGAGTGAAAAGTTCATTTGTTTTTAGAGGCGGTCTGTCATTTTGCGCTGCACATCGCCTTTAGGTCGCTGTCGGAAACCCTGCCTAAATATGGTTTGCATTTTGTAAACTATGAAACGTTTATTTTCATTTGTACATAAAGCACATTCCAATGTGTTGTGTAGATGGCCAAGAGAGAGGACATCTCCTCCATAGACATTCAGAAGGTCCTGCTGGACATGAGGGAATACCGGATGGGGCTCATCCAAACGCCCGACCAGCTACGCTTCTCCTACATGGCCGTGATCGAGGGAGCCAGGCTCATCCTGAAGGACAACCAGATACAGGTATGCTTTCCCCCTGGGACCTGGTGTCATTCTGACAACAACCCACCTGTGTTGGATGTGTCAGATACAGGTAGACTTTACCGAGGTACCTGGTGTCATTGTGAGAATTACCCACTTGTGTTTGGTCAGTTGCCTTTGAAATATTTGAACAAAATCGCATTCGTAACGGATGAAGAAAGTCTGTGATTTTTCTAAATGTGTATAATATCTCCCCTGAAATGAGGAGTTAATTTGTGCATTGGTGGAAAAAAAAAAGTATGAAAACAAGGTATGATTTTACTCCATCATAATGCCCATATCTCATTTGAGTAAAAGTGAACTGATATTGAAACTAGCAGAGATTGAAACTAAATAATATTCCTTTGTGTAAACTTCATTTCACTTTCACTTATTAAAGGCGGCAATTCCCACGGCTATATGCTGATCAGAGAACCCCTCTATTATGAAAAAATGGTATAATGGTGGCATCTCACAGGTTTTACTGTACAATCCACCACCATGTGATATACTCATTCCATACCCACCACCCATGACTTGTCACAAAGGGTTTTTTACCACAGTAAAGAGATGTGGATTTCTCAAGGATAATTACCATTGAGGGATTACATGTTTTTTAAATGCTGCATAATTTGAGCTAATATAATCCTACGCCATCATTATTCGAGAGACTAGACATGCTGCCGTCATACCCCCCACTGAACGATGCCTTCATTACCCAACAGATCTTTCTTTGTTTTGTCATCCTTCACTGTGAGAGCTCGCTGATAGTCTTCCATCGTGCCTTTGTATCTTGTCCGCCCCAACAGAGCAAGAGGAAAGAGCCAGAGTTGTTGGCCCCTCCGCCACCACCACCCAGACCCAGCCTGGCGAACAAGCCCAATGGCCAGCCAGGACCCGGGACGGGGCCAGAGGTCGGCCCGCAGGACGACAGACCAGACAAAGATCGGGCCGGCGGCCTCGCCCACGAGCCCCAGACAGAGGAGAACTCTGGGCCGTAAGTCGCACAGAATACATTTGTTGTCATAAAGTTGAGAGGCCGCCCATGATGAGCTTCCAGGAAAACAAACCTCATCGCCCCTTTTGGCGTGTGTTTTCTTAAATTTAGCAGGAGATTAATTGCCGACCTCATCTCTTGATTCTTTCCAGTGTGCGCAGGAGGCACCGTGAAGACCGGATCGCCTGCACGGCACAGAAGGTCCAGCAGATGAAGCAGAGACTGAGCGACTCTGAGAGGAAACGGGACCAGTGGCTCTACTGGCGGCCCATTCTGCTCAACGTGGGGGCCGGCGCGGCCCTGGCCGTAGGCTTGCTAGTGTGCTGGTTGTACTCCCAGTGAGAAACTCTTGCTCAGTTCAAACTGACTCTTTATTTTGCACAAGTACCAGGGATTAGGTACTTTTCTTGTTGAAAGTAGAGTTAGACGGTAAGACGTGCATAACCGGGGGTATTTATTTCTTCTGAACACGCAGGAGCGCTAGATCAATTGAGTGTGTTTATTTTTCATGCAAGATCTTAACGACTTAAGACAAAAAAACTAAACTAGTAACATCTCAGGATCTCGGTGCCAGCACGATGATTTAAAATTCTTTATTTCACCCTTGATGAATGTACTGTATCATACAAATCGAAAAGGTCAGGTATCTGATCAATGGATCATCTATAGACATGTTTTACATTTTGCATTTCAAATGGTGTGTATGTGTGTGTGTGTAAATGTGTTGACTTTCCATCCTACCATAGATATATATGTAGGAGACGTGACTCCAAAGACAAGAGGTCAACAAAGAACAGAGCTTTTTCTGGAAAAATTGTTCTCCGTTTCATGCATGCATTTATGCATTTAGAAGTTTGTTCTTCCATTTATGCCTACGGGGCATGCCAGTAAGTCCAGTAACCCTTTCTTTGTTGGATGAGGCGCGTCTGGGTCAGATTCCTCACTGTTCGATATTCTTAAGAGAATGTCAATCTGTTGAGTTTTGCTTTATGTTACATGAGCACACATTGAAGGTTTTAGTTCTCACATGACCAATAGACCTGATTCACCCAGCGGCCATATTGGTTCTAAAAATAAGCTGGTTGGGGAAACTGAGTTCTCCCAATAAGGCTGCTGGTGAATAAAGCCAATAGCCAAGTTTGTTAGGTCACTTGCTGCAAACTCCTTTTTGAAACAGGTTTTATTTCTCACATAGCTTGAGCAAGCTTTCAGTTCTATTGTGTCATGTTTTAACCCACTGGTTGGGTTAATTAGTGTATTTTCAGGTTGTCCCACTATTGTGCAAGGGAGAAGCAACATAGATTGTGATGTTGTGGATTTTAAAATGGCATGTGATGGGAATAGGTAAAAATCTCATAGCTGTGTTCCAACACTTGTTTTTGTTATTACGTCTCTAACACCAACATTGAAGCTGATAGGAACTGTAACTTAGCAATGTTCTCTTTGCAGGATGGAAACATTTTGATTTGTTTAATGAAGATATGAGCTTATAATTACACCAGCTATGTAATAGATTGACCGGGACCAATACAATACAGAGAAACATGTGTATAGTGCAATCTGCAGATATGGACTGTCTTGCATAAAAATCTAAAATCAAATGTGATGTTGATGGCGGCAAAATAAAGTTACCGCGTGAGTCTGCATATAGTAGTTTTCAAGTTGGTGTACTTTTCAATGTGCCTTGAAGTGAGTCAAATATTTCACATTAGAATTGCAATATGGTCAAACTAAATCCATGTAGAATCATTAGCTGTTGTCATCCAGACTAAAGAGAATTACATGTTTGCACTGAATTGAGCTATTTACTGGAAGTTGATATGTGACGTGTAAGTTGTATCAAAGATATTTTCAAACCAAATGTGTTAGTATGTGCTAACCCCTTTGAGATGCATTGATAAATACTTTGTGAAACACTGGATATTTATCCTTATTGGATTGGTTTTTACGGTCTTTATTTAACACAGCTGTTCTCAGCCATAACATTCCATTCAATCTTTTCTTTACCCTCTTACGATTCAGGGGATGGCTTGTGCACTGCTGAGGTGCAGCGAGAACATGATGTGATAGTAAAATATGAATTACTTCTTAAATAAAATATTTGATAACAAAGTCGGATTGTATGTTTGAAATTCATTTTACACGCCATGGTTGGAAGCAACAACTGGTTAATTCTGTTCATCCATCAATGAGCTGCATGTCACGGTATTATGTTCTCCGGGACCTAAAGCACTCAGCTAAATTAATATAGGAATGGAAAAGTTGGCTGCAGTCGCTCGGTGAATTCCAGGAAGTCAATCCAAGTTTTAAGAAGGAGTCATCTCGCATATTGAGTGATTTTTTTCTCCTTCCTCTGGACTGCACTACATGCAATACACTGGTACCCCTCCTAGTGTTCCACAACACCTGGATCCAACCTTTTCTAATGGTTAAGTATCGAAGTAACAAAATGATGTAACTTAATATTAAATTTTTCAGATAACAGATGTGTCCGATATGTTGATCGTTGGGATCAATCGGTCGTGATATTCGTAATAATTAATATATAAGAAACAAAACATGGACTACAATACAATCGGGCGAAAACTACACAGAGAGGACCTATTTTGATTGGTCGCAGTTCGGTGACGACTTTCGAACCGTTTAGATATCCTGCTGACAAAAGTGTCGATTGTTTTGAGAATTTAAACGAAATTCAGATTATAAGCATATCGTTCCGTTAAAAGTACAGATTGTGGTATGACTCTAAAATTAGCTTTCTGTTATATGGTTGACTTAGGAAGTTGAATAAATAACAGGCATTGTACACGGGCACATTCCCGCTTGCTTTTCCGCCACAGTTTAAACGGAACTTCACAGGACTTGGCCATGTAAAAGTAAAGGACAATACAGCCTGTATATATTCTCCTCCTATGGGTTCTTAAGCTACGCTGTATGTTACTGCTCATATGTTATAGTTTAGAGATTTGTCACAATGTCTCTGCCTCCAGAGAAAGCCAGCGAACTGAAGAAAACCATTCACGATCATCTGATAAAGGTGAACAAGCGAATCTGATATTATTATTATTATAGTATTTTGTATCATGTATTGTAAAGTCCGTCTTCTCCCGAGAGTCCCAATACTAAATTGCAAGAGCTTGTAGTCATATCAAGATGCATTGTGATGTAGGTTACTAATACATTAGTCAAATAAGTCAATAACCATGGTATAACGTGCTGGGTGCATGGCGATCAGATGGATGTCCATGGAAAGATTCGAGAGGTGCTGTCCGAGTCTCTGAAGGATGATCTGGGCTATGGACCGCATACTTTCTCCGAGGGGGATTTCCTCCAGGCTCTACAGCGTAGGGGGATCATAGACGATGTCATGAGAGACCTGCAGTTCAGCCAGGTGACCCACCAATAGGACAATCTGTTTGTTGCTTACGCACTTGCTTACGAGACCAGAATACGAGATACATGCAGGCTATTTGAGCTAATAATGCATTCATTGTCAATAGATTTTAGATAGATAACCTTCAAACACGCCAAAAATGGTTAACCCTAACCCACTTACTCTGTACTAACTATTATTTTATTTGGTAGAATATACAGCAAGAAACGGAGAGAAGCAGAAAGAAAGATTTTCCCCAGAAGTCTGGTTCTCAGGTTGCTGACAAAAACACGGTGCCGTTGAATAGAAGTGAGACAATTCACAACAACACCACAGCAAGCATCCCTAGTGTTATTTCTCGACTTTGAATAATACATAAATTTGTCTTCTTCACCCCCCTTTTAGTGGACATTGACTCGGCCCGACGATACCTTCATCTCCAGGTTCTCGGTGGCAAGGCCTTTCTGGATCACTTGCAGGAATTAGAACCACTGCCCGGCCAGGTTTGTTCCACCTTTAGGCTCTACTTGCACTTCCGCAATCAGAGGTTCCGGTCGAAGCCGGTTCCTTGTGCCTGCGAGCCTGACCTGCAAGAGGGTTTCCTGTTGGAGGTCCACAGAGACGGAACCGGTGCGTGACTTCAGTTGGATTTCTGTCGGTTCTCATTGAGATTGAATAATTATTGAGGGCAATGTAGTCAACGTTTTTCCCTTTTCATATTTTGTATTTTAGGGGAAGGTAGCAGAATGGCAGATTGCACCACTATGCTGTCCATTTGTGACCCGGTCCACTTGGTTCTGATAAAGATGGACACCTCCAATGAAACCACTCTGGTCTCCTCCTACTTCCTTGATTGGCGGAGTGTGCTCAGTGCTCCCAGTGGGAGGACCTGCTTCAGTGTGGAGCTACTGGGAGTGGGTGAGTGGGTGAACTGGAATGTACACTTAATAAGCTGAATGGTGCCAACGTTTTCTTATTGTAATCATTGATCATGAGAAGGAAATCTATTGCCATGATTGCACTGCAACGGGGCCATTAGCTGTCATCCTGGCTGGGGTCGGCTTGTAAGACTAGCTAGCTAGTAAGACTAACCAACCCCAGCAGATCAAATTATATAGATCATTGCTAAATTAATATTTGCCAAATTCAATATAAATTCCATAAACCCATGATGAAAGATTAACAGTAAAATGTCAAGGCAAACATATTCACACACATGTATATATATACGTAAGAAACGGAAGAGGCATGCGGGAGCCCAAGACTGCTATGGTTTCTGAGCCTGGTTCTCCAGCTCACATGTCAAGTTTCTGTAGAAGAACAGGTTTAGGAGAAGCATATATCATCTGTAGGATTTTGTTGCTCTCAGGGACAGGCCAACAACTTTGTGTGTGTGTGTGCGTGCGTGCCTGTGCGTGTGTGTGTGTGTGAGCAGGAAGTGAGAGTAAAGTACCAGCCGGTGTTCTGACCATCAGTCTTGAGCTCTACCCTCCACTGATGGAGACTCTCAACATGGACATCATCACCACACAGGTTAGCAGGAACTCCATCACCTGTCCATCTGAGTCGTTTGGTCTCTATTTCTCTATTATTTCTCTATTCTCATACTCTGTAATGAAATGGCTTAAATTTCAAATGCATCACTAAAGATAGCTCTCAGCTAAGATATTGACCTACTTAAAACCTGGTGTAAATATTTGTTGGTTGTAATCAGTACATGATGTATTAAATTTTTTACAACTTGGGACTTTTTAGAAATAGTGTATATTTTTTTATGCAGAGTTAAAAGCCAGGTGGAGTGTTGCTGTTTAAGTTGTTTTTCATTTAAAGCCCCTGTCATGACCATCTGACTTGTAACGGCATTATCTCCAGTCTGTACTGTACACCTGTCACTGTGATGGTAACCGTCTCTTGTCCAGCAATCGCTGGAGCGCCAAAGGACTGCAGAGAAGGAGAGGCTGTTCCTGGTCTATGCCAAGCAGTGGTGGAGGGAGTTTCTAGAGATCCGCTCATCACACCAGTCCAAACTGGTCAAGATCTTCGCACAGGTCTGTGCGTGTGCTTGTGAACTCGTATTTGCATACAAGAGATGTATTCCCAAACATATCTCTGAGTGCCTTCCCTCTGATGCTGTTACTAGTCTGCTTAAGGGTTTTTAAGGGTGAGGCTTTTGGCTTCAATTTCCTCTTTCTAGTATTTACTTTCTTTCACCATAGGTGATGTGATTTCAAAGCTGGTTTTCACTAGCCTTAAACTGACTGTGTGTGTGTGTGTGTGTGTGTGTGTGTGTGTGTGTGTGTGTGTGTGTGTGTGTGTGTGTGTGTGTGTGTG
>JAOPUD010000009.1:9743589-9759435 GCA_027122715.1 Trisopterus minutus
AGCTATATTTATGCATAATAATCATCTTAGTAATAACAATAATAATCTTAGAATGAACGTCACTTTTTGGTGCAACTTTTCCTGTTTCTTATTATATTCCAATAGGTGGCGCTGAACCTTTTCTTATTAACTTTATAGGCTATGATCAGGTTTTTCCATTTAGTTTGATATTGGCTTTACCTAACGAGAAGTCGGATGATTGTTAATTCATGATTTGTTGTATTTGCAATTATTCTGCGTTTAGAAGGTACGATCATTTGTCAGTAAAATGTTTAGCAGAGAGAAGAACGAGCATGCCGGATCCCCGGTCCCTTCTGTGCCATGACGCTCCTCCCTCCGGTGTGTTATGTTTACTTTACATTTGACAGCGTCCACCAGTTTTGAAGCATCCACCTCCCAACAAACACTGAGACTTTATGGTGGTGATACATGTGCTCGTCTTCCTTCCCCGACCAGAACAGGGGCCAGCGACCGGTGGTTGAAATCCCATCACTGCAGTTGGCGTAGTTGTGTGAGTTTCCAAATACTTTTGAATTCAATTTGGAGTTGAATGTAATGCCTTGGTTCCTCCCATCGAGGACAACCCTGTCTGGACAACAAGCGTGTACCATTTTGTTAGGACCCTTGTCATATGATTTGATTTATATTCTGAATGCAATGTATTCGTAACTCGTGTTAGTTACGGAGTTATTAGTTAATACATTTGAGAGGTCACTTGTAAAATGGGAACAGTTCATTGGTTAGTTCTAGCCAGGGCATAATCAACACCAAGTACTAAGTACTCGTATGTTAGAAGAACGATATTAATGTGCTTATATATGAACTTGTACCCATGCGTTCTCGACAAGCCTGGAACGGGATGCTCCAAATTATCGTTATTAGAGAGGGTGGCGGTTCTTTTAGTTCCATCGACTAGCGACGAGAGAGAGGGACTCCCATAAAGGGGATGTCCGTTTCCGTTACATGTTTAGGATATTGCTTATTCAGATGTTTCGTCAGAACACCACCTTTACCACCCTTTTCGTTGTTGTTGTTCTTGTCCTTGTAGTGTTGGTATTCTGCTCGCTCTGCCGACTGTTAACGGGTTTACACAGTTCAAATGAAGTTTGAGACCGGACATGGACCGAGATAACGCTACAATCCAGGATCCTCTCGCAGCCTACTAATATATTCTGTTATACCGTTGGTAACTCACACTGCATAATATTGCATAATATAGCTCAGTAGGTATATGCCCAAACATTTATTTTGTGTAGTACCCCGATAGCTGACTGTTATAACTTAACCGGCCTAGTAAAACTTCTTTACCAAGTGCCTCAGAAGCTAACTACTGCGGTGTAAGCTAGTCATTGGATAAGCTACCTAGAAGCTAACTAAAACAGCCGTTTTCAATCTGGTTTTGTTCACACAGTCTTTATGCACTCCTGTTACCCAGCAGACTGAGTGCTTGACTGGAGGAGCCAACTCATTGGGATTATATCATTTTCTACACACTTGGAACATTTCTCACCTTGTCTACTTGTTGTGTTACTTGTACAAAGACAGACGAGGCAACATCTGGAGAAGGTCACACATCATCAGGCAAAGTGATGCTCCTGTCAGAACTAGTCAGCGTCAACAGGCTTGGTAGGCTTTTACACTTGAATCCTTTTACTTCTGTTAAGAGGTGTCTTCTGAGATGCCACTCGATGACAATGGTAAAACACTTAATTTCCTTAATGAAAGCATTTCTAATTATCTTTGAGTAAATATGGGATTTCAATACTTCACACAATTCACAGTAAAGCAATCCAATGATGTGATTGGCACTGACTTGCTAATATAACCTACAATTTCAATCTGTGCTGTTTGCTAGTTCTCAGGTTGTATTGTAGACCTTTTCTTTGATGATGCTTATAAATCAATATATTTTCAATTCGACATTGGTCAGACTTTTGAGAATAGCCCCTGCATTCAGCAGTAGGAACCGTCTTAACCTTTCACAACCTTTGGTGTTGTAGCCTGGCTCTGCCAGCCTATGTACTAACCTATGTACACTCAATTTTAATTTCCCTTCAATACTAGGTCTGGATTTGCGGTAGGCCTATAGACTATAATAAGTCCTGGCTCTGAGGCTCCTGTTCCCCCGGTCAAGAAAACGAATGACATTTTATGACACGGCTGCGACAGATTTAAGGATGTAATGCCTCAATCTCCTCCGCTGTTTATATATTTCTATATTGTTTTTAAATCAGTGTAGGCTATGCTATGTTTTCCATGGTTGAATATATGTTTAGTCCTAGCCTACTAGAAGGATTTTGAGCAATGTTTTATCTGCAAAGACGCTTTTTAGAACGCTGTCATGCACCTGCGCATGAAATGGAAAATTGATCTCTGAGCAATCGATTTCAGCACGTTCTTTCTGGACAGCACCGTTTACGAAAAACGTAAGGAGTGTTCCCTAAGAAGACTCCTAAGAGACCGTTCGGGAACCACGCCTATAGAGGTTAATAACTTCTAAGTCTAAACGTAGGAGTCTAGGGTGTCTAGTCGTATAGGGTGCTAAGAGTGGACGTTATCGGGAAATTGGGCCCTGCTCTTTGACTGTCTTCATCGCATCTCAGCACATGTTAACTTTTGGCATCTTGAAAGGCAAGGTTCATGTTGTGGGCATTACAATGCACGTACATGGCCTCTTGTATGTCCTTGACGCGCGGTTGTAAACCCGACCTGCTCCCTGACATATTCGACCTGTCAATCATTTGGCACTCTGCCAACCATTGGTATGTCAGGAATGTTGCCAGCGATGCTTGAGAATGATTGGTCTGGGAGAGAGAGATGGAGGGAGGTGGCGGGGTGCTATCGCAGCGCAGAGAAGAACAGCGTTCTATTGTATTGTTCTATCACGTTTGCTTTATATAAAGGGTCAGACAACGAAAACGTGCCCTTCACTTCGTTTCAATATTGAGGGGTTTTTGCACCCCCAACCTTATCTTTGGGGGTGCAAGATGGCACCAGTGGGTGACAGCATCCTCATCTCTTCTCAGCTCGAGCGGCTAGCAGTGCAAGAGCAGCAGGCTGCAACATTATTGCAAGCAGTCTCTGCGTCTCACTGAACAACACAAACGCGAGCGCGCCAGCCAATTGAATGAAGCTCAGTCCTTTTTCCATTCACCTTTTCGTCCTAAGTCCCTTTCCATTCTGGTTCTCAGAAATTGTTGAAAACAGAAAACAGAAAAAATGAAGTCAGTGCCCACAAAATTCTCTTCGTCCCGAGAGAGAATATTGATCCTTCCGACGAGACGCCGTTAATTTTAATCCGTGGTTATGTGAATGACAAAACTAGCGAAAGTGTTTGGTCAACAAGGAATGCTTAGTACACTTAAGTCAGGTAGGAACTAAGAACCCACCTACTTTACACTCTTTCTCTCTAACAAACAAATAGGCCTACACACACACTAGTCATACACATGAACCCACTTAGCACTCTCTCACAAACAAATACACACACACGCTAGTAACACGTGTTGTCTCAGTCGTTTTCAGCTCCAGTGGCTAACGTCTAAAACTAGCGTTAAAATGTGAAACATTAACCACAGCCTCATGAGTTGCCATGAACTTTTTTAAATAGAAAGTAACGTTACGTTATGTCTTGACTTACCTCAATTTCATTATGAAATGCCTTGAGATGTCTCTTAAGATTTGTGGTGTTTTTTCCTGTGAATTTGTGGCCGCATTTCTCCCCATCCTTTTCAACAACACGTTATCGTCACATCTCACATGACCAGTATTTTCGTTCTGTCTCGTCTCGTTTTCCTCATGTGATAAAGGTTCCTTTCAGCTTCAAAAAATATACTTATTTATTCATTTAACTTTTACTTATTTTCCATCCTCTCCAGTCCTTCGGGACCTCTGTGCACTGGGGCTGGTTCTGCAGCCAACGGTACACAACTCTGTTCCACTTTAGCATTGGCACTAGTTGGGCTGGGAGGGCTCATAGTTCTGGGGCCGTGTGCTAAAAGAGTCATAGTAACGCCAGAGCCTTCCATGATATCAGGGTGGCACTGATCCTGAGGTGCACGAAAGGAATTTACAATTTGATTGAAACAGCCTTACTTGAACACTGGCCTTTAGAAACCAAGATACTCAAGATAACCGATTCAAAGAGACTCAAAGAGGTATGTTGTTCTATAGAACTGTTGTAGTCCACATTAAAAGGCTGCTGCAGCAGGGTGGCTAATGCTTTATGGTTATCATTATTTGCATAGTTATTCATATAGGTAAAGTCATACGTACTCCAACTGAGCATCCATACAATTCTACTGATAGCTGGATTACCTTGGCCATCTAAACATTGTTTATTGTGAGTGAGGAGAGTCCCTCTGCATAGTAGCATTGTAGTCCTGTGTTATACTGATGATAATAGTATCTGTTCCGCTTTGGTATTGAGTGGTAGCCATTGGGGGAGCAGATGTTACATTGGGGGAGCAGATGTTAATACATGTTGCATGTATTAAGTGCTTCTAAATCCCATCATTTCCATATCCAAATAATTCCATCATTTCGGATTTGACGCTTTAAAACTATGTGCAGACGTCCGTAAGGGGCTTGTGAAGTGAAGTCACTTCTAAAAGTATCCAACATCCGCTGCTTCTCTCATCTTTCTTGTGACTTTGTCTCACCAATGTGTAGTAGTAGCAATAACACATTGGGGTGTGCCTCGCAAGAAAGAATGTACGAGTGTGTTTTTACAGTACACAGCAAAGAGACCCCAGCTTAAGCAGAGAGATACATCTATTAAACACCACAGAGCGACCAACCTGCAGGTGTCCTGCTACATGCTCAGTGAATGGAGCTCATGGGAAATTCATGAGCTTTTTCTAACCCTCCTGTAGGGGCTTCAATAAAAACACACAATGTATTGGATTTGTATGTAAGCACAATCGTGCCGTAATTGACTGAAATGAAAGTGCGAAATGGGCAGCTGCGTTTCAGTTTATGTATGAAACCCAAAACCCATGACGTAATTGGAATTCAAAAGCCCTGCACATTATTATTCAAGTTTAAATATAAGTGCATTGTCTTCCACCTGTAAAATGGAAATGCAATTGCCATGCTGTCAATGGCACAACTATTTAAATAATTGATAAAAAAATATTTAAATAGTTTGAAATGGCACGCTCTTTGTAAATGCATGTACAGTTAACAAATGGAATGCTAATTCAGTTGGACATTAATTCGCTTATTTTACTTAGATGTTTCTTTGACCTATGGGTGACAAGTAAGTTGCTTCATACTGGTGGTGTGATTACAGCCTCCTTTTTGCCTAGTTGGTGTATTACTTATGCTGTTTCTATTAATATGCCAAAGCCACAGCTGATAATTGATCCTAAATATCAGTAGTTGTTGTATATAACAGGCTGGATAATGCAATTGATGGATCATCCCAATCTATTTTAATTAATTCAAATGCTATTGACTGCATATTCAAAGCAAGTGGTCACTGTATCCTACTATGTATTATTTAATAGTAATTATGGTGAACCTAAATCAGCACTGAGTACAGAGTTTCAGAATAGGTCTAGATGGAGTACTGTGCTCTATCTAGACCTATTTGCTGCCTTGCTGTACGTCGTTAAAAGTATGCTAGCATGTTTTGTTAGTTGTCACCAGCAGAGGTTCACACAGCTTGGAGCTGTGTGTGAGGTCATGTGGACATGGTGTTTTTCATTCAAAATATTCAGACTTTATAGTTATTTCTGTCATATATTTCTAGAATGATTCGATTACCTTTGAAGATGCTTTAGGTAAGATGATATTCAAGAGCTATGATTTGAGGGTAATTTCTCAGAAATGATAGAGCCATCCATCAGCTATTGAGTGAAGTGCTCTGTGAGAAATTAAAATATAAATTCTGCTATTTTCTGCTAGCCCTTTGCGACCCAAACCATTGTAAGCTTTAATTAATTAATTTATGATAAAGCAAAGCAGGCAGTAACATCCATTGTTTGTCTGGAATTCTACCATCATCTGTTTTAGGAAACAGAAAAAAAAGAAAACATGCTCCAATCCAAACGACACCTTGGGCATTCTAAAAACAGACTTCACACTGGGCTGCCCCCTGGGGCTTGCCCACCCTGTTCCCCGCTTCCGCCACACTACCCCGGCCCTCGCGGCTCCGAGTGAACGCCGAGGCTTGAATGAAACGGGATCATCAGCTGTCAGCCTCATGCTTCCCCCGATGGAGACGAACCGCCGCTCCTCCCTACCCACTCACACATAGTCATTGTTGTTATCGTCCACGCGTTGGTATGTGTGAGCTTCGTAAAGAAAAAAATACACACACACACACACACACACACACACACACACACACACACGAGTTTCCCCCATGTTTTTATATCACTAAGACCAACCGATAACTCCCTCACTTTTAGACCTGCATGACAGAACGTGTCCCATTTCTGTATTTTTATTTATTTATTATTAAATTTTATTCAGTGTGTCATTTTAAACTGTGAACTCACACTAGTTTGGTTGTGCACTATTAGATGTTAGAAAAACTTGTATGGAAACAACCACTAAACCCTAGTTGAAATGCCTCAGAGCTGAAGGTGGTCAGAGAACCAGGAGGAGAGTAAATGTTTTCTCTCCTCGTGGCTGGGTGGAGGGTTAGCCAACCAAACCTGGTCGGGAGGAGGTTATCAGCGAAGAGATCCTTTGACATTGGCGTCACCATTTGTGGGTGACCTCTTCCCGTGGACCTCAGAGCTCGTATCGTACAGGGGTCTCTACGACAGAGGGTCTTTCGGGACAGATCTGATCCCTTGGCATTGCCTGAGAATATTCTTTATGGGATATACAGGTTCTCATCAGAGGGTATTGTCTATTTGATCATCCTTATTGGACCTTATGTAGGCAATGCTACACAAAGAAGCCGTGTACTTAGTTGCGAAAAAATACCGTGTGCTGTGCTATTCGCAAGGTTATAGCTGCGCTCATTACATTGCTAAATGTGTTCGTGGTGTTCCCTAGTTTTTTCAGGAAAAGAAAATCTCGGCCTCCGTGAGAGATTGGTAGAGTGGAGGTAGCGCATCAGTATTGAATTTCTGCATGCAGGATTTGTCTCCCAAGTAATGTGCATTTATGTGAAGCTTAAAAAGTCCCAATTCTTATGTCATATGGAATACTTATTCACTAAAGGTTATGGAATTATATTTTTGCGCTTATTTCAAACTTCAAGCCATATTCTCAAGGCCGGCTGGCAGCACATCTAGATGGCAACTGTGTTGCCCCTAGCTGTTATCTGATTCTTGAACATATCATAGGAGTTCATTATGACTATCTGTCCCTCTTGAATGAAATATACTGCTCTTGATCTATCCATTTTGTAAAGGTGAGTAAAATGACGAGATTCACGCTTTGACGTGAATGCGCATTGAAACTAAAGCGGAAAACCTGGCTTGACAAATCGAATCCTAAGTGAGCTTCATGGTACCATTTAGCTCTGATTACGTGCAATTTCCCAAGAAGGCCTGGGCATGTTCAGCGCGCTTCGAAGTATACCCCACTGGAGGCTTGTTCAGTAACATGGAGTAACAGGAGTTGGGTTTTTTTTTATATATTTGACTGTCTTCAAGATTTTTGGATGCATTCTTGTTGACATACTTTATCATAGAGGGTTTAAGCGTGTAAAATCTGCATTTATCGGGCTATTAATGTTATGGTTAGAGCTGAGGCCGTCCTTTATGTAACACCAATTATGGCTTAAGTTAAGACATAATTTTAGATTGTAGAAGTGTGTACCAGGTCTTTATAGCAAGGGAGATCATGCAATAAAAAAATCTCAATAATAGCGTGACAAAATGTTTTATCAAAAGTTAATAAATTTATCAATGGGTGTTATGCAAGCTTCTGTTGCATTGTAGGTCATAGTAAACTAATAGCACACCTGTCATTTTGCATATGGGGTTAGGTTACCCATCTGTGGCTTTGCTCCATCAGGAGGTATCAGCCTGTTTTTCCATGTGCTGACCATGTGCACGTCTCTTCATCCCACATGAGCAGCTACTTCGCACGCACCTTGTTCCATATGTTGGGAATGGATCAAGAGCAGAGGCAGCGCCAGGAAGGGGCTTGGGTTGCTGTAGCTCCCCCTAGGATAGCCATAGCACCTCCTAGCATCCCTGAGAAATGTCTGGTTTATTTCGATTTTTTTACTTGTAATGTGTGAATACTGTAATTGATTGTTTGGAAAAATACATAATTAAAACAAACAATTTAGACTAACATATGCTTACAGGCTGGCTTGTGAACCTTACATCTATATCCCATGAGCTGAATATCTTGACTTGTGTTTAACATAGAAGGGCATTGCAACTGACTGCAACTGTGTGTGTGTGTGTGTGTGTGTGTGTGTGTGTGTGCTGCACAGACGAAAGGCCTTTAGTCCCTTGTTCAGGGGAGGAGGCAGATGTTTATTATAACATTGCACGCGTGTCGGCGTGTTGCAGTAGAAATGACACATGTGGCAACTGCCACGTTAATTGGAAACCCTACATTTCAGAGCACCCTCACTGAAAAAGTCTAGCAACCACATAGCACCGGCAGAAAGATCTGCCGCCTCCCCTGGATAAGGGAGCAAAGGCCTATCGATTCGTATGTCTATCTGTCTGTCTATCTAGCGATGTCTCTATCTGTATCTATCTATCTGTCTATCTGTCTATTTGTCTGTCCGTCTGTCTGTCTGTCTGTGTCTGTCTGTCTGTCTGTCTGTCTGCCTTGTCTCTGTGTATCTTCACTGGTCCTTCTCTGTCTACATTTGTTTGTCTGCCTTGATGTATCTAGATGTCTGTCTTAAAATGAGATGTACTTTATTAATCCCAGATTGAAAAGGTCTAGTCTGATATGTTATTTAAATAAGGAAAAGATTATTATTATTTCTCTGTGAACGGGCTATAGCAAAGAAATATGTTAATAATGGCCTAGCTCCACCTGCCCATGTGATTAGTCAGACTCTATTCTTCTACCCATGAGTCATGATAGCAACATGTTTCTGACCAATCAGCAACTAGGCTTGTTCATCGGTCTATAAACCTGTCTCAAGAAATCAAATTGGAACTCCTTGCAATCCAGCTAGGGCACTGAGTTTGTTTAGCAATCTTACTATACCGAATAATGTCTTGTTGTCTTGTTTCTGGGACACAACCATATGAGAAACACTATTGAAATGAGTTCCTTTGGTGTATAGGTTGTTTGATATACATTGGTGTATTCAATGCCTTTTATTTATGATCAAGTATTTGATTAGAAATCCCAATTTAGCAGGACTAGGCCTCTTCTACACACAGGTTTGCTAATTTGGTAATAATTATCAGACATGGTATTTGTGTTTTAGAGTGAAATAGATGAAGAAAGTCCATTGATGCAATGTGTGCTTGACTACGCAGAGCCACACTGCTGGTAAGCCTGAAAACCCACATCCCTCCCTGTGGCCTAGCAGGATGCGTAAACTGAAGTTCATGTTGGTGTGGGTATGCATTTGTGTGTGTGTGTGTGTGTGTGTGTGTGTGTGTGTGTGTGTGTGTGTGTACGTGTGTACGTGTGTGTACGCACGTAAACTAGCATTCTGGGATGACTTTCCACTTTTCCCAGAAGGTCAGAGAGACCAACTGCCAGTGTTTGACAGCTTAGCGTCATGGTCCGATACTAAAAAGAGACATCATCATACAGCCGGGCATCGGGTTGAGTTTTCTGCTGCCTTAAGCAGTGGCGCTCAAAGTCTTAACGTTTCATGAAAAAGTCGCGACCGAGTTAAAGATGATTCCGAGAATTGTGCCGTGCAACAGATTAGCCTATGCACCAGAAAGGGATTTTCTTTATTAAAAAGAAAAAAAAAAGGAATAACCCAGTCTCCCAAAAGACAGATACACTGGGTGATGGGCTGCGGAAGTGAACTATGAGTAGCCTGTGACTGCTGGCGTCACAGACACCTCTGTCAACATCGGCCAGGTGCCAAAAGACATTATGGAACATCTACCCTGGAGACGAAGATTCCACTGTCGTGGTTTCCTTTTTATCTTCAAAGGGGGTCGGGAAGGGACACACAACCATCTATATATAAACCCAAACCGCCCTTTTAACGTCAGTGTTTCCCATCAAAAGGGAGATCAGTGTGTGGTAGAGAATAGCCTAATGACATTTTGATTGCACATTCCTCCTGGCCTCCGTGGTAAAGGAGGCTTAAAGAGAATGTTTCAGCTCATTCCCCATATAGTGCAAATCACCGTGCACTACAGTCATTTGAACTACTACAGCAATTTGCGATCCTGCCTCACAGTTAGCAGCCATTCTGCCGACCCAGTCCTGTGTGCCTAATAGCCATTTGGTATGAAAGACCAAACTACAACAAAGCTTGTCGAGTAGGTCCGTAACCAGCAAATGCCGCCGGTGTGGTTAAGTAAATATCAGCAGCAGTTGTTTTCGCTGGCTGCTGTTGCTAGCGTCCGATGTGTGAGCAATCTTGTATAACAGCTGCTAGGCCTCAGTGTGAGGCCTGTTTGGTCCCCACCCAAGCCCATCAGAGTCTCCAGCCAGACATAGATGTTTACACACACTCACACACACACACACATGCACACGTGCATGCAAACATGCACACATGCACACATGTACACAGACACACATACCCAGGTGTCGCCTCGCACAAAGATCGACAACAATGTTTTTTTGGATCATCATACAAAAATAGTTTGTACACATACATGAATACCACCATATCATGTAGAATTGCCCTATTATATTCTGGTTTTATTGTAATAACATATTTATTGAATGGCTGTAGATATAGGTGATTGGAAGAAAAGTTACTCACCTCCAGCCTTTGAGGAGCCCTGGTCTGACCGAGGGCCTAAAGCCAGCTAGGCACACAGCTTGGTTAGAATAGACTAAGTCATGTTCTGGAATTTTCACAGTCAAAACAAACTTGCTTCCTATACGAAGTAAGTGAAAAAATACAGTCCCGCTACAATAGCACTCCTTGTGCTTTTCTCATTTTAAAACATTATGATTGTCTTGTATTTGTTTTCAGATTTACGATACAATACAAAGTGAAATACGCGCCCTGTGTGCGTTGGGCTTAACATTCCTTCAGAGATGTCTGAGTGTAGAGCAACAGTAGGGGTGTTGGGGAGCTAAGAGGACAAACTAAGCTGCCATGACAGGCATGGTCTTCACACCCTGTCTGAGCGATGCAGGGCACGAGTCCACCGCTATGTCCTGATTTAGCCCAGGGTTTCCCCAGTGTGGGGAATACTTGGATGGCTGCAGCAAGGCCTGGTGCTCCTTTCCTATGCAGAAAGTTCACCACAGAGAACATATGTTACCAAGAGCTACCTTGCCTCTTATGTTCATGTAATCAAATCACCAATTAGCATTCAATAAGTAAGCAATTTAGCAAGTTGGCAGAAATAGCGAGGGCTCAATGAAATCATTCCAATATGAACAAGTTGAACGGCAACTACAACTACTGTCATTGAACTGCAATGGCCACAAATATGTACTGAGAGGCTTTCAAAGAGTGCTTTGAAAGTGGTTGAACATTACGCACACTATGAAGCTCTCCGGAGCTATGCACTTGATCCCTAACCCTAACCATATGTAAATGTACTCCTAAATTCCATTCTATGGAGATGCAAAGATATGCAGTGCATAGTTTATTATAGAAGACAGAGTTATATTATTGAATTCATACACCCAGTGCGGTTCGGAATGTCAATGCAACAACCCAACTCTAAATCATTAAGCTTGTTGTTACAAGGATCGTGAAAGCCAATATAATTCAAAATGTTTTTATTACTGAAATGCTCTGTATACCAGAGAAACATAACATCCAATTTTTGCACTCCGGAGGTGAATGGAGAGGCACGCGCACACGTGCACGCATCTCTGACACCTACACTCTGCTTTTTATGTAATGCTCCCGTTTGTCACCTGGCGGGCGGCTGAGGAGAGGCGGGATGAAAGCATCTCAGAGTGACGGCTGCATCGGCGGAACGCTGATGAGTGGGCAGGGAATCGTGACAGCCGGTGTACCGCGAGGAGGAGAGATAAAACACAAGGACAGAGAGAACGAGGAGGTGGGGAGGGCTGTTGCGTGCAGAGTTAAGGATGTGGTAGGCGGGCCCACGTCGAAGAGGCACGGTGTGTAGGTCGGTGCTGGAGTTGGCGTCTCTTCGAAGGGCTTATGTCTGTTGGGAGCAATGGTGACTTAATGGAGGCTACTTATATTTGAGAGTAGACATGTGCTTTTGGAGGTGTATGTGTGAACGATTATATAATTAGCTCAATAAGTGGTAGAGCTCAATAAGAGTGAAACATATTTGACATCCTTACTCACTCTCCCCACATGGTAGACCATAGCGATACTATAAGATAAACTGACTACTAGTCTTACTGTAACAGATAATATGGGCAGGGTAATGTAATAGCTAGGCCCCAGTTACTGAGTTCCAGCCTTCTAAACATTTAAGTGACTTTGACTGTTTTACAATACAGCCAAAGGTCACACTCCATATTGGGATGTGAAACTAGGAGACTTCCCATAAAAACGGTGTTAAAATGGTTAAGCCCAGGATTTGCAGAAGCTGTATATACATGCAAGCGGCACTGCACAGCCTCATCTCTTGCTAGTAACCACGAATCAATCTAGCCAGACCATTGCCAATGGGCCAAACGTAGTTGGTGTGACTGAATTCAAGGTTGGAATTGCATTTGTCATAATTTACTTTTAAACTAGCCTCAGTTTCATTGGTGCAACAGACTGTAGAGACCACACAAAGCAGAGGTACGCACAGGAATAGACACCCTTGCTGTAAAGTCGTTAGAACATGAAAAAGAAGACATTACTGACATTAAATGTACATTCATGTGTAATGTGAATTACTGACATTAATGTAATGAATGGACGGTAAGGGGATTTTTTTTGTATTCCTACTGCATTCAGAAGAGAGACTCATGACATGGTGAGTCATTGGTATGGGACTCGGCGAGGATAGGCTTGAAGAGGTAGTTGAGTCCTGGGAAAAAAAGGGTGGTTTGTCGTCAACAGGTATTTGTTTGTGAATTAAAAAGTGTTCTCCCGTGCAGCCATTGTAGATGTGCATGTCAAATATGATTACTTCCATATTTGCAGTGTGAACAGTTTCATTACCTTAAAATGAGGGCACTCAGAAGCAGCTCACTCACATGATTGGCGGGGAAATGTAGCCACTGTCAAGCTGACACTCACATTGTTGTGTGCTATATAACTTTCAATAGTTACAAGTCATTTGCTGAGAACGCAGTCTTTCGATATAGTTTCTCTTTGTGAAAGCCCATCGTCATATAATGATGCTGGTTGGATACTTAACAATGTGTGAGACCGTAGCTTGCTCACCCTGCAACAGGATGGTCAGTGGCTGGTCCTTTGGCTCATTGAGTGGTGGTTGAGATCAACGTCAACCACCAAATCAATACTCCGAGAGCTACATGCCCCTTTTGCCAGTCGATGACCTACGTGTACTCGGAAGACGTACAGTCCTTAAGTAATAGTAAAGTAATCGCTCAAATTTACATTAAATATGGTGGCTTACAAGTAATACATAAATCAAAGTAAATCATATACATGGTTGGAATAGATTGGAATCAGTTTGGCAATAACTTCCTTTCCTTTTTTCCAGTTCACATTGCCGATCTGAAAGCATAGAAATTGGTCCTCTGTTCAAGAAGCAGCCGTAGTTCAACCTACAGGTTGGTGACCGGAATCCTATTCCTTTTAATACTGCATATAGTTCTACTATTACATTGCTGCATTTACTTGAACAGGGAATTTATCAAATCCAGTGAAAATACAGTTTTATTGTCTGAACGAGCATTACTGTTGTACATGTAATACATCACATTGTTGTATCTGCCTATTCAGTTGAAGCCTGCAAGTTCTCAACTCTCCTGGGGACATCTACTTTTTCCATTTCAGCAAAGTCAATTTGACCCTCTTTGCGAATACAGGCCAGAGTGTGTAGGAGTTGCTCGGGATTCGGCTACTGAGATAGACAGAGTTACTCCTTGGAATTTCTGTAGCCTGGCTGTGACTTAGGAGAAAGTTGAACTAAGCACACTCTTCCCAGGCTCCCTGGCTCGCATAAGCATAGCAGATCTACTCGTGCATCGAGCCTCCCAGCCCAAAACTGAGCAAGTCCCCAGATTCACACACACATGGTCCTGCAGTACTTTTGGGCTGATGGTTCTGGAGTTTCTCTAAATGTGCAGTTCATTGCAACTCCTGTGTATGAATTAAGAACAAATGGCAACCCACACTCACCGATGCACACACGCACACACACACACACACACACACACACACACACACACACACACACATATATTCTATTGTTAAATATCGGATAAGATTATACTTTATCTGATTTAGTTTGATCCATTTTGAGCGTTGGAGCGTTTTTTCATCTCTGAGCATACTGGGACTCGTGATCCCTTTGTGTGTCCCTACATGTTGTCATGCCGCAATCCACCTTCAACTGTATTGTCTCCTATTTTAGGTCCTGACCCATATACAATTAAAGCTTTGGTTATTTAGAAGAGTTTAGAATGAGTCTTGTACTTGTACCAATACTTCTGAACAGCTCGTTGGTATGTTTCCTTGGACTTGTCTATGGGACAAACAACTAAGTCAAACAAATAAGAACTCAAAATAATAAAGTGCTTCAGGTTAATCTATGTGAACCTGTCAATGCTTCCTTTGCATACTGGTTATTTATGTTGTTGAATATTTTAATTGTCGTTTTGGTCAAATGTATCCGCCAACTGGACTGGAGTTGTCACAATGATTGACCTTTTTTAGAAATAATAAGGATGCGATTCAAGAGGGACATTTATATTTTCAGTTTCAGCAGAGGGTCTTTAAACTTCTTTCTTATCATCGTTGAATATATCTCCATTTAATAATATGTGCAACATGACACAACATGATGCATGCGTGTTCATTTGACCGGCACAGAATGCGATGTGTGAGACTCTCTGACCGGTCAGCGGTCATCGGCCAATGATCTGTCAACCGGCCAACTCGGGTCACCAGGCCCATATATCGGCACATCTATACTCCCTTCCTCTGACAGGCTGCAGCGGTTCACAGTTGTAAAGTCTGCTGTTCTACGGGTGTCATTTGAGGTGCTAATGAGCTGGGATGGCACCGTTTCTCAAGTAGTGAGCAGTGGAAATATCCCCCTCCGTTCTCTTTTAGGTGGCATTACGTTTTTTGCATTTACTATCAGGATTTAGTCATTAAGCAGCTGGTTTGATCCAGCGATTTTATTAAATTACAGATACAGCTTCACTGCAGGAGATGAACCACCACATCCACCTTTAGCTACCGTGTCTCACTCTGGCTCAGTTAAAGTTACAGAATGCAAATAGACAACGATATCAAAGCATCAAAGGACCTACAAGATGTAAATTGCCTACTTATTACCCAGGAGTGTAAATAGTTTTTTTAATGAATCCATATTATCAGGTTTCCGATTCCTTTGTTTCCTTTGTTTAATTACTTCTCAATTATTTATTAAACTTGGGCAGTGCCCAAGTTTTTGCCATACTAGAAATATGGCCTTTCTTTGTGGTATTAGTAGAAGAAGTAAGAGGCAATGATCTGCGTGTGTTCTGTATTGAAATTTATTAATGAGCTTGTGTTTATGTCACTGTGGGTCTGCCTGCCTGTGTGCCTGTGTGCCTGTGTGCCTGTGTGCGTGTGTGCGTGTGTGTGTGTGTGTGTGTGTGTGTGTGTGTGTGTGTGTGTGTGTGTGTGTGTGTGTGTGT
>JAOPUD010000009.1:9814358-9827613 GCA_027122715.1 Trisopterus minutus
AGAGAGAGAGAGAGAGAGAGAGAGAGAGAGAGAGAGAGAGAGAGAGAGAAAGAGTGAGTGAGATAGAGACAGAAAGAGTGAGTGAGATAGAGAGCGAGGGAGTTGAAGAGAGAGAGAGAGAGAGAGAGAGATTAATGAGATCTGCCTTCTGTTCTCAGCAATTGTGAGCTCCTCCCAGAAATCCTATTCGGAGGCCATGGATCTGGGAAAGGAGGCGATGCAGCCCCTGCACCCCATCCGCCTCGGCCTGGCCCTCAACTTCTCCGTCTTCTACTACGAGATCCTCAACTCTCCTGAAATGGCCTGCAAGCTGGCCAAGAATGTAAGCACACACCAGTCACCTGTAGGGAGTTTCTTCACTTTAGACAATCAATGGAATTGCCTGTTTTTCAACTCAAAATGTCGATAACATTAAACGGCTGCCACAACAATTATGAGATAAAAACATATTTCTTCAAGTTCACTGGCCAATCGGTAAAGGCCCCTACAATAACTACTAAAAGAAAGACATATTTTTTCAACTTCTTTCCATTTTGTAAAGGCCCTCAGATTTCCCCTTTTCAACACTATGCTAATGCAAACCTACTTATCCGCACCGACAAGCACCAACAGACACGAAGCACCTGGATTCACCAAACAAACAACAGCCCTGGTTGAGCATAATTTTTAACAGCCTCCATGTGTTCTGACGTGTGCAGGCCTTCGACGAAGCCATTACAGAGCTTGACACCCTGAAGGAGGACTCATACAAAGACAGCACATTGATCATGCAGCTACTGAGAGACAACTTGACAGTAAGTGTGTGAGCCTACACTCCATATGCTCATGTATCTCTGATAGTGGGCTGGCGAGCGATTAGTGGGAGTAACAAAATATGTAATTGTGTTTACCTTCTCTCCTAATTTTCTGTTCTCTGCATAGCTGTGGGCCGCAGACAGCCAGGGTGACACAGAGGATGTGGAGGAACCCCAGGACTGAGGTGTACCCCTTTATTCAGCTACAGCCTCTCATAGACCCCTTCTTCGCCATCGTCTTCATCCTCTGACCACATTGTTGTCATTGTTTGTGTGCACCTCTCTCTCTTCTCTCCCCTGCTCTCTCCCCCCCTCTCTCCACATTATTTTGTTTTATTCTCTTTCTGGTAGAAATTGAGATGGGTAAGGTTAGGTGTTGATTAACAAGGTCCAATGTTCTACTACGGAGAGTGGGTGAGGGTTGTTTGATGCAGGCATGAGGCAGACTTGTTTATGTGTTCAGGGGAAACAGGTGCCGTGGGTAACATGCATGGTGGATGGAGGGTGAGACTCTTGGCTCAGGCCAAGTCAGTACTTTCACGCAGCGGGAAACAAGGTTTGGCAGGGTAGCTAGGTTACGGTTGTTTTCCAGTTGAGGGATTAGCGTACCATCGTCCAGTTTTACATGCTACTACGGTGACTGGGTTACAGAAGCAGGTTGAAGCAGTGACCGGCACACTTAATCCAATGACTGGTATAACATTTGAAGGACACAACTTATGTTCACTCTCTGTAATAACGCGATCCGAGCACATTCAGGGCTCCAAATCATGATGGATCTCACACCCTTAACTGCTGGGACATGATCAGGGAGCTCCTCTTTTATGGAAACCCAGATCTGGGTGGGAACAGGGTTTTTCCTCTTTATGTAAATGTACTGACTGTGGAAAGTGGGTTATGTTATCATACTGGGGGGCTGGTGGGAGGTGAAGAAACTAGATGTGATTCGATTTGGGAACCATCTAGCAGGATTTGATTGTTTGGAAGACACAGGGCTCACACTCTTGTCACAATCTGAACTTCATCTATTCTGTTTCACTGAGTGACCATCATTTGTATTTCTATATCAATGACCAGGTAAAGAAAAACTTGTAAGAACAAAAAATAGTACATGCTTTTTACCTTACTTTCGTTTTTTGGTTGTCTTTGTTTTATAATGTTAACCCTCCCTATGGTTGGCTATCTAGTTCCTGCTTTTTGTACTGATTATGTACTGATTTTATTTTATACTTGCCTAATTTGACCTTGTGGCTATAAAAAAAGGTTATGGGAGGGTTGGCTAGCATGTCTTTGAACTTTTCATAGAGAGAACCTGAGCATTAATGTTATTTGGAGATAAATATGTAATTTCATGTATGTGTAATAAAACAAGAATAATCCAAAAGGTTTGGTGTCTGTTTTAATCCAGGGTTTGCTCTGCAGATAACGCGGTGGCACATGTCTTGATTGAAACCAAGGAAACAAAACTGCATACATGGCTTATTCTGGGAATCATTGTGTTTGTTGTTGCTTCTAATTGTTTTTGTCAAAATAGCATGCATGCCAAAATAATATAAAAAAGGTATGTGTGTATGGATTATTAAGGCAACATAACCAACTAATATTGTCTAATATCTACTTTTAAAGTAGTAGTATTAGTAGTAATTGATGTCCCTGAAAAACGACACTTCAAATGTGTGCATTTATTAATAATATTCTGGCCATTGACATCGACATTACGTGAACATCTGTTAAAAGGTTTCTTCGAAAGCGTCAAACCGACCGTCAAGTTTTGAAGACCGTCAAAAATGGTATTCTCTTCTAACAAAAACTGTTGCAATGCATATTTCTGTGGCCGACCTAGCCCAATCAGGGCGCTACCTGGTGGACCGAGACGCGAAACTCCTATGTTCTTGTCCATTTAGAGACTCCGTACTTTGGAGTTATGCAATGAATTTAAAAAATGTATGGCCGTTAGTTGCTGTACGACGTTGGTTGCACCTATTTTATACAGTGTTGTTGCACTACCTTGCACCAACCTCCATAGATTGGGGGTAACTGAAACTCGTCACAATATATACGCTATAGGCCTATATATGTATATACATGTATAAATATATATATACAGTATATAGTTATAGAGTATAGGGTTAGATCAACCCGTTTGTAAAGGTATTGATTCTTAGATTAATTTTGTTTTAATATATGTTGAAACAGCCTTTACATATATAACAGGCAGTATTTATTTTCCAATTATAAGTACTTGATACGTTGCATGGAATGATTATTGCCAGGATGACCTTTTAATAAATAAAACCCATCATTCAAATAACTTCCATGCTCGGTGTTCATACATAGTCCACGTGGGTTGCGTGTATTAAAATGCAAACATTACATGGGTGGCGGCTGTCTGATGGACAATCCTTCCAAGTGGAATCAAGTAATTCAGACAGCACTGCGGAGGTATTTCAATTTACCTTGATCGAATCACCCGTACGAGTTGTGACGTCACAGGCGGTCGTCTCTGGTTTCGGTCGCCGATCAGCGCGTGTTTCCTTTCCTTCCTATAACTCGTCTGCGTAGGGTGTGCTCTGGAGCTAGTCTCGGCACACATTTTATTATTATGAAACAAACCAAAAGCTAGAGTACAAACGCAGACATATTTTTATAAGAAAAAAAAAAATCGGTGAAGCAGGATTTGATTTGCAGACCAAGAAACGACAAGAAGACGCAGGGATTTTCAAAACGACGCAACGAGAGGAACGCTAGCAGGCTAATCAGTTAGCATTATTGTTGAAAGCGTGGGTGAATAACGACAGCCATTATATTGTTAACCTCCATTTTTTTTCTCTCTAAGGACATTGGCATTCCATTATTGTATCATTCATTGCTACTATTGGCTACGCATATTGTAACTTGTAGCAGTAAAACGTTTGGATTCCAGTATTAATTGTCGAGCTAACTCGGGCCACACTCCGACCCAGTTCACCAAGCTAGCCAGCCCACGTTGGTAAGGTAGCGGTGTGCTTGTCGAAATATAGAATCGAGCAAGGGAGTGCGGCATCAAGGAATTTAATCCATATCAAGGGCAATTGTAATCGTATCGGCAGTAGATATTTTATCCAGTTTTCTGGTGACTGAGAAGGCACAGCATCAGTCATGAATCCCAGCGCGCCCAGTTACCCCATGGCCTCGCTGTACGTGGGAGACTTGCATCAGGACGTCACGGAGGCCATGCTGTACGAGAAATTCAGCCCGGCCGGGCCTATCCTCTCAATCAGAGTATGCAGGGACATGATCACTCGGCGTTCCCTCGGTTATGCGTACGTCAACTTCCAGCAGCCGGCCGATGGTACGTTTTTCTAAGTATAAATGTTGTATTGAAATGTTGTGCACATGGACATATACTACATGATCTGACTCCATTTTGTCGATTTGCAGCTCTGTGACAAAATTGTGTGCGTGTTGGGTGAAATGCAGTGTTGCCATTCAAGTAGACAATCAATTGGCATGATTCATTTTGATGATTGTATTTTCGTTGGAACTACACGGGACGTTTTCATAAGTAGCCGGTTAAATGTCGACGGGTAACTTTAAAGTAAGGTCTTTATTCTAGTCAATATTGAGTTGTGCCATGCCTACATGGGTGTCGTAGGGCTGTTTATTTAAAGGCCTCAACCCTGTCTTTCTTTTTATCTTCAGCCGAGCGTGCCCTGGACACCATGAACTTTGATGTGATCAAAGGTAGACCCCTTCGCATAATGTGGTCCCAGCGCGATCCCTCACTGAGAAAGAGCGGGGTGGGCAACATCTTCATCAAGAACTTGGACAAGTCCATTGACAACAAGGCTCTTTACGATACATTCTCTGCCTTCGGCAATATCCTGTCCTGTAAGGTGAGGAGGTTACCCGGAACTAATTGTGTACTGCATGTTTCAACGTTGCACTTGTGTGGATCAGGTGGTTTTAAGCTGGTTAAATGGAGTTGAGTTTGGTTGCATGTTTGTTTTGTTGCTCATGTGCTCCAATGTCCTTTTCCCAAGGTGGTATGTGATGAAAATGGCTCAAAGGGTTACGGCTTTGTGCACTTTGAGACCCATGAGGCGGCAGAGCGTGCCATTGAGAAAATGAATGGCATGTTACTTAATGACAGAAAAGTGTAAGTGGGTCTACATTCACCCTTATACACACATGTTTTCCCCCGTTTGATTAACCATACTCACACTTTGGTATAACTGCCCATTTAGCGAAATGTAACTGCATCTTGTGATTTTCCCTTTTTAGGGTTAAATTTAATCTGATTTGAGTTTGATTTTAATACCAACAAATACTTTGACTAATAACCACTGAAAACTTTTGAGTCACGGCTGCATCACGTAGTCTGAAGTTTCATTAAAAGTAGTAGATTATTATGCACGTATGTGCCATCTGCTGATTTATGCATGTGTGGTTAACAGGTTTGTCGGACGATTCAAATCCCGAAAAGAGAGGGAGGCTGAGCTAGGAGCCCGCGCCAGAGAGTTCACCAATGTTTACATCAAGAACTTTGGAGAGGACATGGACGATGAGAAGCTGAGGGAGATGTTTAACGCTTATGGTAAGACACTTATAAATGGTACCAGGCATTCTGTAGCATCTTATCCTAGCAATGTTGTTGTATACAGGTAATGTGTTATCCTAGCAATTGTAAAGGCTTAGCACTTGTTTCTATGAAAATCTTTACTGAACAGACAGTGATACTATTCTTACTATCTGACAAATTATCTTATCGTAAGATGCTTTAGATAAAAGCGTCGGCTAAATGTATTACTGGATTACTGCCTGCTCTTCCATATATCACTGAACCAAACAGTGTGAAGGTCATGGTATTTGTGTAGTCTTAAGGACTACTGGCTGCTTAGAAATGTGATATTTAGTATTGTTCACATGTTATGTCTAACTACCGCGGCTCCAAGGTTAATACACTTTTTTTTTTATTCGTGTCTTCATGTGCAGGACCGGCCCTCAGCATCCGGGTCATGACCGACGACGTTGGGAAGTCCAAAGGGTTTGGCTTCATCAGCTTTGAAAGGCATGAGGATGCACAGAAGGTGGGGAATGCTTGCTCTTGTAACAATATTTTTAATTTATATTGTAGGCATGCATAACAATTCTCTATCGTTTAACTTCAAACTTTGCACCGAACGTTCTCTCCAAGAATTTAAATCTCACAGGCGTTTACACAAATAGGCTGTACCATTGGGTTATTTTGTATATTGAATAACAAGAAATCATAATTCCGCATATTATATCGAAAGTGAACTTTCTGACCATATTGCCAAGCCAAAGAAATGTCTTATTCTACCATCAAGGGGTATACATTCCAATTGCTGCGTGGGGTTATTACCATGTTTTCTTTGATCCGCAAGCCTTGTATGTGGAGCACTGAAATATTTATTGCACTTTTCCTTTCTGCATGACTGCACATATTTTTGATGGTTTGGTTTTTAATTGTGCTTTTGTATCTGTTGTATCTTGCAGGCTGTGGATGACATGAACGGCAAAGAGCTCAATGGTAGACAGGTGTATGTGGGTCGTGCGCAAAAGAAGGGCGAACGTCAGAATGAGCTCAAACGCAAGTTTGAGCAGATGAAGCAAGACCGCATGACCAGATACCAGGTAAGCTTGCTTTATGAAGCCTTGTCTGGCAGCCATGCAAACATTGTCCTCGTTAGATAATGAGACGTTGAGAACTTAAAGAACATTTTTCTATTCCGAACCAGGGTGTCAACCTGTACGTCAAAAATCTGGATGACGGTCTGGATGATGAGCGTCTGCGCAAAGAGTTCTCTCCCTTTGGAACCATAACCAGTGCCAAGGTACACGCATGACACGCCCAAGTCCGAATTCAAACAGACTGGATCATTTGATTGATTGACAACATGACATCATGATTGACAACATGCAGAGCTGACTGACACTGTCTCTCCTCCCAGGTGATGATGGAAGGTGGCCGCAGCAAGGGCTTTGGCTTTGTGTGCTTCTCCTCCCCGGAGGAGGCCACCAAGGCCGTCACTGAGATGAACGGGCGCATCGTGGCCACCAAGCCGCTGTATGTGGCTCTGGCCCAACGCAAGGAGGAGCGCCAGGCCCACCTCACCAACCAGTACATGCAGAGGATGGCCACTGTCCGCGCAGTCCCCAACCCCGTGCTCAACCCCTACCAGCCAGCCCCGCCCTCGGGCTACTTCATGGCCGCCATCCCCCAGGTGAGAGACGCGCCGGCTTAAACAACGCGTCGAGCCGAATGAGACGGGCATGTTTGTGTTAGGTTCTCATTTGTGTGTCTTAACCAACCCTGTTCCTTGGGACCTCCAGGCTCAGAACCGTGCTGCTTACTACTCAGCCAACCAGCTGGCCCAGCTCCGCCCCAGCCCCCGCTGGGCGACACAGGGTGTGCGTCCCCAACGTAAGTAGCCCCAAACGCTGCACACATTTGCTACACCCGTAAAGAGTGAGTTATGGCGGTGTGCACCTGTGTTGACTGGGTGCTGTCTGTTCACACTCTTCGATTGCTTTCTTCCCCCAGACTTCCAGAACATGCCCAACGCCATGCGCCCGTCCGCTCCCAGGCCCCAGACGTTCAACGCCATGCGGCCCACCACGGCCCAGGTCCCACGCATGATGACCTCTCAGCGCATGCGTAAGCTTCTCCTCTCTCCTTATATAGGAAGCACTCTGTGGTTTGGACCACAGTGTTATGATGGGATGAGTCAACATTTAGTAAAATAAACATTTTAGAGGCTGTCGTTAACACTGTAAGTCACGGCCTCAAGTGTCCTTTGTTTTTTTTTTGCTGGTAGTTACTGTAGACTACATGGTAAGAGTTCTCCAAATAAACACGGTAACATAACATTTATTGAAAACATAAACGTAATTCTTCCGCCAAGCAATATAGTACCTCAAGACTGCAAAATTGTTGCCTAGCAACTCAAGCAAAATACTTGACGTTTGATGGCACATTGATACCAAAAATGTCATGCTGTATTTCTCAACGGCCTGTAGCCAATCAGAATGCACGACCAGTTTTCTAAGAAGTGTTTCCTTTCTGTCCCCAGCCACCCAGGCTCTTGGCCAGCGCCCTGCCAGTGCTTCAGCAGCGGGGGCAGCCCCAGTGCGGGCCATGCCCCAGTACAAGTACGCCCCCGGGGTGCGTAACCCCCAGCAGCACATGGCCTCACAGCCACAGATCCCCATGCAGCAGGTACGGATGGTTTAGCAAACCCTTTATTGTACATAAATCAACCAAGCATAAATAAAGAAAAAAAAAAAAGAAAAAAAAAAGACAAATAGAGTGTAATTGTAGCAAACTAGTTTTCTGCATTTGTGATAGCAGCTCATCAACTTGAGATGTGGATTTGAACGTTATTTTTCTCTCTCCATCAGCCGGCTGTACATGTGCAAGGACAGGAGCCCCTGACTGCCTCCATGCTTGCCGCTGCCCCGCCTCAGGAACAGAAGCAAATGCTTGGTGAGTGTTCGAACAGTCAACGCAGACCATACATAGGACAGGGCGAGTGTGTAATTGCCCCTCTTCTGCTTGGTGCCTTACTGAGGGAGTGCCTATCACTGACCCGGCTGTTTTTCCTCCTTCTCCTGCAGGTGAACGTCTGTTCCCTCTGATCCAGAACATGCACCCCAGCCTGGCTGGCAAGATCACCGGCATGCTGTTGGAGATCGACAACTCTGAGTTGCTCCACATGCTAGAGTCCCCCGAGTCCCTGCGCTCCAAGGTCAGTAGCAAGCAGTTATACGGCAGTCATGGAGCTTTGTTGGTGGGCCCGCTGTATTGGCTGACGTGTCTCCAGGAGGATCAGGTGGTTAACTCAATGCGTTTTGTAGGTGGATGAAGCTGTGGCCGTGCTCCAGGCACACCAGGCTAAGGAAGCTGCCCAGAAATCCACAACCCCTGCTGGGGTACCCAGCGCCTAAAAGGTAGGTTGGGGAATGCATACTGCAACTGTTTGAATAGTTTTATTTACTTTATGATTTCCTCAACTAATCCAAACTTGTATTTGTTCTTTACAGATTGCTCATTTTGAAACCTGCTTCACCGATGAAAAAGATAGAAAAAAAAATTAAACATTGAAAAACCTAAAACTCTGAAAACATCGAAAAATGATAAATTATTTCTTAAAAAAGAACACAATTGACTTTGCCGGGTCTAGGAATGGTTTGACTAGACCTTGATAATAAAAAAGTTTAAAAAATAGCAAAATATAGAAAAGCTGAGATAATACATTTTGAATGCATTCCTGTTTTATGTCATTTTACTGTGCCAGTGCTCAGAATATCATGCGTGTAAAATGATAGCTGGGCACTCTGAAAGGTAAATTGTTTCGTAAAGTACTGGCTGTAATAAAGTCTCGAACAGTATCCCTGCCTTGTTTCGTCTATGGCTTTTTGCAAATCTGGTCCTTTTTTTTTGTAAGAGATGCATTTTCTGTTATTAGACAGGTTAGGCTAGGGTACTTTTAGACAACATTGTTTCAAATTGCTCTTCAGATATCGACTCAGTTTAATTTAAATGGTACTGCAAGTTTACAGCTGGATTATACAGCTCTGCCACTAGATGTCGCTGAAACGTATACTTGAAGCATGTTTGCCCTACTTAGGCTTCATTAAAACAATAACCTGGTGAACTACATATCAGTGTTGTATATAACTAAATATGCTATAAAGATGCAAATGATTGGTGCTTATCAATTTTGCATTAAGAGTTCCTTAAGGAAACGGTCTCTTGATGAATAGAGTACATCCATCAAGACTTTTACAACTCTGAAACATGAAAGTATAGGCCTACTGCATCTCTTGTTGCTAGCACGTGTTACTCCAGTCTGGTTACCATCGAATTCCTATTCTGTTAAGCCAGCTGCTTTAAAGTTTTGTGTACATGTAGATGCTATTTCATCCCAATTAACTCCTTAATGCCCTTCCAATCCTGACCGTAGATAACAAGAACAACTTTAGGGAACAGTTTTAGAAGAATAATGCATCACTAGATGGTGTTGTGGACTATCCTGTGCAGACTGGAGTAATATTTGCCAAAATGCTTGCTTCCCAAGGGTACTTTTTTGGTCCACTTTGTGGGCAAGTTTATTTTATTCTGAAGTGCATGTTAATGCATCTTGAATGTCACATACATAAGAACTTGAATGTGTACTTGTGTAGCCTTGCGTCTATGAAGGCAACACGCTTACAGCCTCTTTGATTCATGTAATGTTATAAGGACCACAAAGACCCCCCCCCCTGTCATTTGTAAATTAAATAAATTGCAACAATGCCACTTTGTGAACAAGCATTTTTTGATGGAAAAAATGTTTGAAGATTTTCTGCAATACCAAAAAAGCATTATAATTTTTGTGCTATTAGACCCAGTAATAGGGCACCCCTTTCAACATTGTAGGGTCAAACTTAAAGACGAGGGCACTACTGAAATGGTTCAATGCTTTGAGTTTTGCAGCATGATGAACTCTATTTAATTGTACTACTGTCGTGGAAATATTAATCACAACTTTAATATACAATATACAGTACAAACATTACATTAACCATGTTTATTTAATTACTAGTCAATCTAAAAGGAACTACATTCTCCTTGGACCTTAAGATACCTCCCTTCCTCTCTCTCTCTCTGAGAGGTTAATATAACACATTTACATTTGCATTCCCACTGTAGACACGTCTGATACTCAGACCATGCCAATTAACTGACCTCTTTGTTGTGTAGATTCCTTTAACTGATGTAGACTCACTTGCAGACTTGCAGACATGTCCACTTACCCCATACTGTATTGCAGTTTAACTTGGCCTCTCCAGCCAATCCTAAATTCTCCATGATGGTCACTCCCAGTCACCTTTTTTTTGTGTGTATTCACTAATAACCAGAATGCTAACGTTTTTCTCTGTAAGAATCTTGTTCACCCACTGTCCCACTGAATGTATCCTTGGTAACCTTGCTGCTTGTACTTTCCCCTGATCATGCTCTAATATTAAATCAAATATTTTGCTGGCCGACGTGTCCTAAAAAAAAGTTTCTCTTTCTCTATTACCATCCTTATTCTACAAATCTGTCAAGTTTATTGGGGTTACAGGCCCTGTGTAAAGTCTTATTTAAACATATAAGTCTGAACAGTTTTCAATATAAATACAAGATGACCAACCAAAACCACATTTTTATGGTCTCGAGGGATGGTTTATGGAGGTGGGCCTATCAGCAAATCTTTTTCATTCTCAGCTTGGTCATTGCCAATTAAGCAAGGTTCTTCTTCAATTGTTGATTTCTTATTTCATCATCTTTTTCATGCTGGGGGAGGATTATTTTGAGTTCATAAGGAAGTGTAGCAAAGGAGTAACAAGCATGATTTTTTGGAGGTTGAAATACATGTGACTGGCTTTGATAAAATAGCTGACGTTTGTATAGAGATGTCCATCATCAGAGGCTGTGTAAATCTAAATGTTATAGGATTATAATGTTCACTAAATCCTATTTGAATAGGCTACATTATATGTTTTGGAATTATATGACGTAACTGCCTGCATAATAACATGTTAAGGCTATTTACATTAAGATATTTTAAATATATATATATTGAGGCTATTAAATGGTCTTACGTATAGACCTTCATAATTACGTGTTTAGGCTTGTTAATTTATATTACGTATTTCTTTAAACGTTTTGTAACTATATCGGGAAAAAATATATGGATAAAAGGAAAATGTACTGTTCTTGTTCTGATATTACATGGAAATACACATTGCTTGTTTGATACCTGATGGCACGAAAATGTGGTTGGTTAATCTTGTCAAGTTTTCCGTCGCTTAAATCTCGCGATTTATTTTGAATTGAATCGCAAACCTCGTTCCCAGGCGTTCTCAGCGCAAGACGAAACTCCTGGAACATTATGCCTCAAATAAGCGATGTTGGCGAGAGAGGGTGGGACTTTCAGTGACATTGGTTGAGAATCAAAAGGCGTCAGAGAGTGGACTTCCGATAGAGGGACAATTCGTTTCCCTTACATGTCTCGTTGAATGCTTTAACAAACTGTTAGTAAAAACGTCAGATGTATTGTCCTTGTTGTTGATCTTCTTGTCATATTCTTATTCGTCTCGCTCCGGGGACTGTTCACTGGCGTTCTCAAACGGTCATAGGAAATAAGACACCGGAAATTATGTTGCGGTAAACCGGGATAACACTACAATTCAGGATCCTCTCTCTCCATATAGACAACCAAACAACAGAACCCAGAAGGAGCTGTTATCGTTCAGAGCGCTACGGAAAGGTGGGACCGACTACTGAAGAAAATAACTCCTGTCCACCGCTGGAAACTGAAAGTAACTATAGAGCTCGACTTTAGGAAGGATTTATCCCACTCGGACTGGAAAGTGAATACATTGTGTTGATGACGTACTGAACGAGTGTCATTAGCAACAGACGGTACGTTCTCATCGTTTTTAGCTCCTCTAGCTAGCCGCTAACGACCACTGTCTTTGCTAACGTTAGCTGCCTAATGTCTTGATTACTATGTTAAATGTAAACTGTTTTTGTAAAACTGTAAACAGTTTTATCATACACGACCCCTTAATCCGACATTTCTTGACCTCGTATTGTATTCCTACCCGATGTTAAATGAGGGCACACAGAGCGAACTTATTATCTTAAACAAGCGACAACATGAATATACTGTTAGCCTATTGAGCTAGGAGAGACATCTAAACTATAAATGTGTTTTAAATTTTCTCGCAACGCAATGCCGTATTCAATCGCTTTGACTGTTGATTCAAATGGATTGCGTTTCTGTTCGCCGTGAAGACCCCACATGTCAAATAGTTGTGTGCACGTAGGTTTCCCGGCAAACGTGGGCCAGCTTCCACAGACAGTATCAATAATATTTGACCTCTTTCGATTTTGCTCATCATTATTGCTTGGTAGATAATGGCCAACTGCAACTTCATCATACACTCTACGCCAGATAAGCAGGTTTCGTCATTACTAGCAAGGACGGGTTTTAAAATTCCGTCGGCCCAACCTAGAACCCGTAACCTATAACTTTTGGCGCATTAGATGCGAGATATTCCTGTAGGTGTATTTATGTCGTAATGAACGGATGATTCCCCGGGGCATTTGAACCCTCTGGAACATCTGTAATCTGTGCAATACGGGCAGCTGTAAACCTGAAGCGTGCATTAATCCGGCAGGCCTAATTTTGACACGTCCCGCCAGGGATTTCTGAAGTAGTACGAATGGGTCGGGATTAACAGGAGGTACAGTGATCATAATTGGACTAATGTCAGCATTTAACCACCATCATCATCATCATCATGAATTAAAATAAACACTTGACTCATGTCATTACGAAACGTATCACCATGATGGGGTCTGGTTAATTCTACTGGGGACGGGCAAGGCAAGACTGCAGTCTTGCCTTGCCCGTCCCCATTAG
>JAOPUD010000009.1:9848733-9859813 GCA_027122715.1 Trisopterus minutus
GTGTGTGTGTGTGTGTGTGTGTGTGTGTGTGTGTGTGTGTGTGTGTGTGTGTGTGTGTGTGTGTGTGTGTGTCTCTCCTCCCACAGGCATCGGCGTGCCCATCATGCTGGCCTACGTCTACGGCGTGGTGCCTATCTCTCTGTGCCGCAGTGGGGGTTGCGGCGTCTCCGCCGGCAACGGCAAGGGCGTCCGCATCGAGTTTGACGACGAGAACGAGATGAACGCCGGGAGCGGTGCGGTCGCGACCGGTAAGAGCTGAGCACCAGGCGGACTGTATTGTCCCCTCAGTGCACGCACGCACACACGTGCGTGCACACAAACACACACACGCACACACGTGCGTGTGTGTGCGTGTGTGCGTGTTTGTGTGTGTGTGTTTGTGTGCACGCACACACACACGAACACGCACACACACACACACACGCACACGCCATATTCAAAACCCTGTCAGCACAGTGGAAACACCAGCGCGGGGTGTTTTGTTTTGTTGAGCGTTACAGGGCTGTCCCCGCTCGTGCATGACATCTGCCCCGGCTCACTAATGAGCTAACTGTTTTTTTATTGGTCCTGTGGGAGCAGCAGGCTGGCGTGCTGATTGGAGGAATAAAAACAACCTATCCTAAGTGTTATTCTTCAATCCTCAGGTGGTAGCTCACATTAAGCAACAATATATTGCCACAATACTAGCACTAGCCCAAGTGAACCAACACTGTTGCCACAATTCTAGCACTGGCTGACATGAACCACCAAATTAACCACAACTCTAGCACTAGCCAATATGATAAAACAATATATTACCACATTGCTAACTAGGCCTGGGCAATAAAACAATAAATTGTCGTATCGTGATAGACTTTTGATCAATAGCAATATAAAACATGTTCAATATATATAGATAAGAGAGGAGAGAAGTATGTAAGAGAGAAGTAAGGAGAGAGTATTTATCAATGAAGAACAGTGGAAGGTCATATTAAGTGTTTAAACGGAAGTGTTTAAATCCGACATGGTAATTCCTAGTCTTTTTGGGTCATTACAATTCTCAATAGTTATCATCGATCAATATGATCAAGTTATACTGTGAACTGTCTTACAGCCATATCGCCCAGGCCTAATGCTAACACTAGCCGACATGACCCCACACTATTGTTCCACAATACTTGCTCTAACCCACATGAACGTACACTAGCCCACATGAACCAACACTATAGTACATTGATGCTACCGTTGGCCCAGGTGAACCTCATTCTGCAAGCTCCACGGTTCTGATGGCAGAGCCTCTCTTACCTCCTGTCCACTCCAGACACGACGTCGGTGGCCGACACCCGTAACAACCCCAGTATCGGCGAGGGCAGCGTGGGAGGTCTGACGGGGAGCCTGAGCGCCAGCGGCAGCCACATGGACCGCCTGGGGGCCATCAGGGACAACCTGAGCGAGACGGCGTCCACCATGGCCCTGGCTGGCGCCAGCATCACCGGTAGCCTGTCCGGCAGTGCCATGGTCAGCTACCTGAACAGGTAAACCGTTCACGGGGGAACCACGGCCCTTATCGTCGGTGACTCTGAATCAAATCATACGTTCCAAAACTCTTTTGTCTGGGGTTTGCCCTTTTGTGTTCGCGTTATTGCGAGCAGTTCATATACCTAGTACAAAAGTAGAAAAACATCATATTTGACATACTTTAGTTTGCTTGACCTTGGTGGATCCTGAAATTAGCACCTCTAAGGGTTGAATAGAGGATTTATTTTGAATTAGGAATCGAGAATCGACGATGACCGCACGAATCGTAATCAAATCGTGAGATACCTTCAGATTCACTCCCATACTAGGCGCCACCTATAGGGGGAAGGCAGGGTTTTTTTTATGGGGCACCAAAAGCTTTCAGTAAAGGTTTTTTTTTGGTAACCTTATATTGTTGGACGTGGGGGACAGGCTGGAGGTGCAGGCGGATGTGCAGAAGGAGCGCTGCAGCCTGAGCGGCGAGTCGGGCACGGTCAGCCTGGGGACAATCAGCGACAACGCTAGCACCAAAGCAATGGCTGGATCCATTCTCAATGCCTACATGCCCCTGGACAGGTGAGACCCCCTCCACCGCCCCTGTGAAGCTAGCCTTGGTTACATCAAGTAGGGTGTGTGCGTGTGCGTGTGCGTGTGTGCGTGCGTGCGTGCGTGCATGTGTGCGTGCGTGTGTGGCTTGCTCTGAGCCAGACGGCGGCCGTGACCCCTCTGTTGGCTCTGTGTATGCAGAGACTGCAACAGCATGGAGGTGCAGGTGGATATCGAGTCCAAGCCCGGGAAGCTGCGGCACCACAGCGGCAGCAGCAGCGTGGACGACGGCGGCGGCGGCGGCGGCGGGGGCCACGGCGGCCGCTGCGGCTGGACCTGCCCGTCGGCCGCCTGCGCCGCCTCCTTCTCCTCCTTCTCCGGGGAGGGCAAGGGGGCCCGGGAGGCCAACGGCTCCTCCTGCTCCTCGTCCGCCGGCTCGGGCAGCAAGAAGAGCAAGGGCAAGCTCCGCAAGAAGGCGGGCGGCCCCAAGATCAGCGAGACGCGCGAGGACATGGACGCCCACCTACTGGAGCAGCGCAGCACCAACTCCTCGGAGCTGGACTCCCCGTCGCTGAGCGGCAGCCTGCCCTCCGTGGCCGACTCCCACTCCAGCCACTTCTCGGAGTTCAGCTGCTCGGACCTGGAGAGCATGAAGACGTCCTGCAGCCACGGCTCCGGCTCCGGCGGCGGCGGGGGGGAGCACCACGCGCTCCGCTTCGCCACCGTCAGCCCGCTGCCCGAGGTGGAGAACGACCGGCTGGAGATGTGCCCCGCGGGGTCGCCTTCCCCGCCCCCGCCCCCGCCCCCGCCCCCTTTCCACCACTCCCCCGCCTTCGCCACCGCCTCCTCCTCGTCCGTGGGCCACGGGGGGGAGCTCCCCCCGCTGTGCCTCATCACCGAGGAGAACGTCAGCCTGGTGTGCCCCGCCCAGCCAGACTGCCAAGGCAGCAGCGTTGGTCTCGGAGAGCGGAAGCTGAAAGAAAGCAACAACAACAACCAGGAGGAGGATGAGGAGCAGCAGCAGGAGGACGAAGTAGAAGAGGAGGAGGAGGAGGAGGCGGAGGACGACGACCAGCAAGCACAGCACCAACCCCCCACCCAACAGCAGCCTAAGAACTCCTGTATCCAGACTGAGATCTAAGGCCTCAAGTGCTGCAGAGACACCACGCTTTGACTAATCTTTTCTCCTCTCGAATTAAACCCTGCAGTTCGACAGGCGGAGCTGTTGTTCCCCGTTTTCACGTTTTGTTCTCCTCCCCTGGAAAAGCGAAGCGTCCCCATTTGGCGAAGTACAAAGTAGGTTCTGTGTTGACTGACCGTCGAGAGGTGAGGCGCAAGAAGACGGTTTAAAAAGAAAAGGGGCAGAGGGTTGGTGTAGAACCAGGTGTGGAAGGGGATGGAAGTTGGGTTTTGTTTTTGTTTTTGTTTTTTAGACTGACCTGTGTTGCTCCTCAGCGTCATGAGAACCGCTGGTGAACGGCCACCTTTCTGCGCACCGGGGACCTGTCGACTGTGGCCGTCATGTTGTGATCGGCGTAGGCTCACGGAAACAACCCACTGTGTCTTGAAGGGAACCGGCCCCATGGGGTTCAGGCAGAGTATGATCCGCAGTTTTGTTTGTTCTCGTAATTCGAAAGGACAGCCTTCCGCTTTAAACTGGACCAGGCTTGATCGTAACGCCTTGAATGCAATTCACCAGAGAAATCTTCAAGACATATTTAAAAGTCCCTAAGATAAAAAAAAAAAAAAAAAAAAGCACAGGTATCCTCAGACCAATGTTAAAGGGTTACACTATGAAAGACGAAATCTGCAATGACTTTATTCAAACCGGCACCAAGTATTGTTGTATTCCTCCGTAATACCCCCCTTTTACTTTCCGAATCTCTTTCCCCTTCGGGCCCTGTGTTTTGGTTCCATTGATAGTGTTGTGAGTTCATGTTAAAATAAGAAGGTGCAACCGGGGCCGACGCCTCTGGATTCTAGTGTAGAAAAACCGCTGCTCTCTGGCAGAGATGTAGGCTATGGGAAGGTCTCTGGAAGGCCATTGGATAAAGAGAGGAGTTACCTTGTAGGAATATAATGCTGAAAGTCATTATGATACTATAAGCCAATGGGTTGCTTCAATTCTGTGATATTGTATGAAGACAAAGCAAAGTTTCTTGTTATTTTTTTGTTTCTTGTTTTGTTTCTTTCTCCTGTTTAAAGGTGTTTATTCAGGCCGGGGGTGCGGACCTCGCCCAGTCAGAGAGAACCTTGAGGATCTCCGCTATCTTTGTTGATTCATGGTGCCTTCAACATGCTGTTTCCTTTTTAAAAGATCTGTTTCTCTCCACTGTGTCTTTAAGACTTTTTCATTATAAGAATGTCTATGGAGGTTTGGACGCTATAATATCAATATACAAATATATATATATATACAAATATATATATATATATATATATATATAGGGTGTTCATAACTCTTACACATAAAACAACGCAGTACCCACAGACTGTGGACCACACGGTAAATGAAGACTTTTCAATTGCCTACCAAAGACAGCACTCAGGCTCTTGTTAAATCCTTACAGTCTATGTTTCTGTTCCACCGGGAGACAGAGTTTTGTGCGTCCTTTTGGCACCATAGAGGATGAGTAAAGACTGGATCAAACACACACACTTACACCACCACACGTAAAGACTGCTGTTTTGTACATGCTTTACAAAATGCTACGCAAATAAACAAGGCCACCAAAAGGCCCACGGCACCTGCACTGTTAACTGTTGTTTCCTTCCATTCATAACCTGAGATGCACACAAAAATTTTAAGTTGTGCGTGTTTGGGGGTTTGCGATTTTGGCGTTTTCTCATTCCCTCTGTTTTGTCCGGCTACTCCAGATCACCTAATCAATTGGTGCTGCTGCACGGACCAGAAGTCCCTGGACTGAGTGTTCACTGCAGTTAAACAGTTAAAACATTTTCAAGATCACTAGTTTGCCTGATTTCATCCATCACCAGATATTTGAGGGCATATCTACCAGTATTCTGACCCGAGGTTTGGTTTGGTGGGTCGGGCCCTGCCCGTTTAAAAGCATAGTTCAGAGTGTCTACTTCCTGGTTGTTTGTCTTCATCCTAATCATAACACTAGTGCCAGATATTATTTGTTATTTGTGCATAATGGCATAAGGTATTTGTATATTTGTTCGCTAATTTGCTTTACAATATGCGTGTTAATGCATATCTGGGGAAAAAATTAAAAACAAATTGTATGAAATGTGTGTTTTGGTCCTCATTCCCCCATAGGCATAGCCCAAGAAGAACAAGAAGAAAGAAACGTGAGATCAAATTCTTGTTCATGTTTTATTATTCAATATGTCACTTTTCCATAACATAATATTTATTAGATATTCACAAAAAAATGTACATCTATAATAGAGAAATAAGTTTCTTTGCCTGTTTATTGCAAAATAACAATTTGAATGCTCTCCAAAATAACTTATTTTTAAACAGCACTAAATGTCCTGCCAGCTTGTGAGAGTTGTATAACATGTACAGGTGATCATTGACTCTGCCTCATTAAGAGCTGTATAACATGTACAGCTGATTACTGCTCTGCCTCATGGAGAGCTGTATAACATGAACAGGTTATTACTGTCTCTGCCTCACAGCTCAGCTCCTCTCCTCGACCACGGTACATTCGTGTGGATAGAAAACTACGGTAAAAAAAAAAAAAACTTCAGTAATGTCGAATAAGCCATTTATGTTATGGCAAGATGATGGATTAGCGTGTTTTAATTAAATATCAAGTTTGTCCAAACAACCCACACCTTGAAGCCTGACCACCCATCTGCATCAAACCTCACTGTAATAAATGAGACGTAACCCGGCTGCACGACGGCGTAATGATAGTGTACATGGATCCCTGCCGTTTTAAGCTGCAGAACTATTTAACCGTACACACATGTTAACAGAACCTGAACTACACACACACACACACAAAAAAAATAGATATCCAATTTCTAACCCCTTATTTGACATCTGAAGGCACACATCTCAAGAAGATGCCTCGTCTGGTCAGTTTCAGCATGGCCCGGCCGACTTGATGCGCTGTGCTGGCGCCTACAGTACAGCGGGAGGCTAGCATGCGCTACCAGGAGTGGACCAGCAGGCTAACGGCTCGTAGTTCCTGCACTAATCTGGGGCCCCACTTAATTCCTTATGTGCAAGAAATCATTTCTAGGAGGGAGATTGAACCTAAATTATCGATTGTATGCTAATGGTTTGATACATAAAAAAAATATTATGCTTGTTTCAACTTTAATCATTGACCGCGTGAGTCCACACATCTAATTAGTGCATCCGAGATAGCAGTGCAAAGCCATGTTCTATCTTTGAACGTTGTATATGCATAGAGAAACACAGATCATCCAACGTGGCCCTCTCCCTCCACTGTATCCCATAGACTCGCCCGCCCAGCATGCGTGACGTTAGATACCAACAACAGCAGGGTGGTCTCTGGGAGTGGTCCCCACCCTGATGTTGTGGACCAGTCAGGTCCCCAAGACCACTCTGTTGTGGACCAGTCAGGTCCGGTGTCTAACGTTACCACCTCAGGTAAAGTCTCAGCGAGAAGTCAAGGACACAAGCAGCCAGGTTTGGTGGAGCGAGCTCTTGAGGAAACGTGCCCTGAGCCAACTCTCTGCAGGTCACCCTTAAGTTAATAGTTGTTAATAATAATAATAATAATAGCCTAGCACGCTAGACGCTGCTACGTCCTTGTGCGGGTCAGAGCCAGTGTGTGCAACAAGCGGTTCGGTGGACAGTACAAAATAATATCTGGAAAAAAAAAGTGTTGTGGAGGAAATAAGAAAATAAAATATATATATCCTTTCATTGCTTACTGGAACATATTTTTAGCAGATCCCCCCCCCACCGTACAGATAAAGCAAAGATGCGTCTCTGTGGCAACAGCTGTGGCACCCCTGTCTTGAACCAGCCTTCGTTCCACTAGTATTTGACTTTTTTTTCCCCCTCTGGTGGTTTACTTTGTGCCCTTGTTTTTTCTTTTTCTTTTTTGCATAGATCCGTAGTAAAATGTTGGAGGCAGAGCTCATGCAGGGGAAAGAGAGGCTACGAAGAAGAGGCTTAATAGGAGAGTCCAGGTAGGGAGGCTAGATAAGAGAGGCTAGGTAGGGGAGGGTAGGTAGAGGAGGCTAGGTAGAAGAGGCTAGGTAGAGGAGGGGCGAGGTGGGTCAGATGGTGTATTTCTTTGCCAGGTTCTGCACGTCGTCCTTTGTGAAGTCGTCGCTCTGCACAGAGGACAGGTGCTCAAACAGCTGCGTCACGCGCTGCTGCTCGGCCGTCTCCAGCAGCATCCGCGCCACCTGCAGAGAGAGGGTGAGAGAGAGAGAGGGGGAGACATGGAGGGGGGGAGAGAGAGAGGGGGAGAGTGACGGAGTGTGGAAAGAGAGAGATAGAGGGGGAGAGAGGAGTTGGTCAGAGGAAGTGGGTGGTACTTTGGAATACATTGAACGACCAAACATTCTCAGTGCAGGTATGGAAGCCGTGATAATGCAGTGGGGTCAAACTGCCACAAAGACGGTAGAGAGCACTCCAACAGGGTCGTCTGCATTCCAGTCAGCTTCCTGCCTGCTTATGTAAACTAATGTGCACTGACATGTAAATGTGAAAGGAGACGACACAGCGGAATGCGGCCCAACAGTAACTACCCACGGCTAGAATGGAGGTGAGAAGAGTCTTTTAACACTCTTGGGGCATTTGATGCAGGATTCTGCTTTGTCAATTGTCTTGCTTGCTTTATGCTAGCCAGGTGGGGATCATGGCACTTAAAGGCTGGTTCTAGTGACGATGAACGGTAGCTGTAGCTGCTGAATATGCGGGCTAGGTCCTAGGTCCTTCCCCCCCTGGTGTTTCGTGGGTGATGGCGTGTCGTAATACTCTCCTTGATCTCCCTGTGAGAAAGTGACTCTACCAGACACTGCTGGTAGAGTGTCTGGTAGAGTCAGTCTGATTACAGCGTCCTCACCGGGGCTTATGGTTTGGAGACCATGTGGTGGACACAGAACATCATACAACTTAACCTTAAAGTGAAAGCATAGTGAATGGCTGAGTTCAAAACAACCAATGGGGCAAATGGGAGATTGTGTGTGTAAATCTGTGTGGTATAACGTTGTAGGGAGATGCTTTGACGTCTTAATACGGGATAGCAGTGACATTTGCAAAAGCCTAGCCTGACACCGCCTCGACTAATTTGCAGACGTGTACGGGAACCTAGATACCCTTTGGATGCAACTGGACGGACCTTCAACAAACCAGAACAATGAAATGTGTGACCCATCAGCAGCAGTCACAGTGGTTGTTAAGGAATATGCCTCCACTCACCGCAAAGCGCTCGGCGGTGTGCAGGTTCTGCAGGAGCCGGTACACCCGGCCGGGGTCCCTGCGCAGCAAGTGTTCGTCCAGGGCTTCCATCACGAAGCCCATCACGTGCCCGTCCAGCTGGTTGCTAAGCAACCGGGGCAGCCGCTCCGGGTCGATCGAGGACAGCAGGTCGGCGCAGGCGGCCGCGTCGCCACGGGAACGCGCCGCGTTCAGGGACTGTCCGAACTCGTAGGCGTCGGCCGGCTGCATGTTGATGGTGGCCCCGCAGTCCTGGGGCCCCGGGGCCGAGTCCGCCGTGCTACTGTCCTGGTCCCCGTCCACCTGGGGGGGGGGGGCACACGGGGTCTAGGTTTACTGGCTGGGGGGGCGGGGAACTCTTCTGGATGTTAGGACGGCCAGCTCGCTGTGTTTTAAAAGGAAATGACCTTTCTAATCTGCCTTTTAATCTGGAGTTATGTTATAGCAATTCTATCATTGGTTTATTATATTTTCATTGCTGGTGTTAATTTATTTTTTATTCATCATTTTAGCCCCGTCTGTTTTGTTTTAATTTTGCTTTGTGAAGCACTTTGAGCTGCACGATTGTATAAAAGGTGGTACATAAATGAAGTTGAGTTGGGTTGTTTTTGGTTTAATGATCACCATGGGAACTGGTAGGAAGAAGCAGGGCGGGTTATGTTCCACCTATGTGAGCTGTGGGTAGCTGCGTCTGTATAGCGTAGACAACATGAGCTCCTAGATTAGGGCTTACACTGAGTCAATGAGGGTATTTAGTAAGATGATCCAGTCTACGGTCTATAGCTTGGATACAGAGGGTCTACGGGACCTAATCTTTCTTTCATGAATAGAGGCGTTGCCTGTATGTACTTGGTGTGAGTCTTATTTACTTTTAGCAGACTGTGACATTTGAAGGGTTAGACTCACAGGACAATGCATAGACCACAAAGCAAATGGAAAACTGCCCCTAAGAGTACCGATTAAGTCCTGATAGCACCTACTTAGTCCTAGAAGATAAAATGGGTGAGATTGTGCCATGGCATGAGGCTATTCATTTAAATACTAATATATTTCAAGGTTGAGCTGTTTAGGAATTTATTTTAAGTATATAGTTTAGACTTTGGACCAAAACAATTGTTTGTATGTGTGCATGTGTGTGTGTGTGTGTGGCGTGTCATTGCGTTGTGTGTGCATGTGTGTGTTTCCATGCGTTTGTGTGTGTGCGTGTATGGCCGTGTCTGTGTGTGTGTGTGTGTGTGGTGCGTGTCCGTGCATGTGTGAGTGTGTGCACCTCTGTGATGGGAACCTTCTTCCTGGGCTTGGTGGTCGGTGGCGAGGGCGAGGCGCCGCTGGCCAGGCTCTGGCGGAGCAACACTGTCACTTCCTCCAGCTCCTTCTCAGCTTCCTGTACGCCTGGGTCCTGCTGGAGCACTTCCTGCAGGTCCGAACTGCTCGCCAGATAGTCCTGGTTTGTGGGCCCAGATGGGAGTCATACGTGTTGAAAGAGGTCATGTTATCATGCTAACACACAGCCGCCTCCTCCTCTGAGCTGGGAGAAGGAGGAGGGGCAGTGGGAGGCCACAACAGATGTGGTGGCGTGGGACTCGCTGCAGTGGAGCTGCAGTAGTTTAAAAGCAGTTTCAAGTGCGTGATGAAGGAATCGTTTAGAATGGTGCCCGGGGCGGATTCCCCGCATTCTTACAGGGGATGACCCCGCTGAAATGTAGCACACCGCCTGCATCCAGCGCCGGTACGTGACACACTCATATTCACATGCATCTGTGTAACCGCTCTGAAATATCTTACATGAAGGATAACATATTCACACACTAACATGTGACACGATACATGGTCGACTTTGCATGAGCAAGGAAAGAACAACAGGCCTCTTTATCCCCAAGGGGGTGAATAAAGAGACACATCGATCTTTCTATCTATCTAGCTATTTCATTTTAAGTGCACGCCACATTCTAATGCTGACTCCATCCCATGGCAGATCTGCATAGATGAGAATGCATTGAATATTTGTGTGTGTGTGTGTGTGTGTTGTTGTCTTGTCTCTTCAGGGCTGCTCACCTTTAGGCCCTTGTTGGCCAGAGCTCGTCTGTAGAAGGCTTTCTTATTGGTCGGCTCCAGGCTGAGTGCAGTGTCACAGTCCTGCTTGGCTTCAGCAAACTTTTCCACCTTCAGGTAGCACAGTGCCCTGGACACACACACACACACACACACACACACACACACACGTCACTAATGTATTCCATTTCACATACCGTGTTTACATACATGTAAAGGCCCAACAAAAGGCTGTGTATTTATTTTTCACAATGTTATATAAAAATGAACACGCTTTGATCGTTGAGATGAAATGTAAAGTAAACCACTCATAATTGCTGCCTTATCGACTTGTCGCATACATTCAGTTCGTGTCTCTGCCTGCTGGCTCACAAGGAGCACCGCTCGGATAGGAGCTGACTTTGCATGGTGCAATGTCAGTGTGGCTATGGCTATGGACGCAAGCTCTTTCAGCAATCTGCACAACCTCAACATCAACAGCATGCAAACACACACACACGCACATACGTACATGCACACACACGCACACACACACACACACACACACACACACACACACACACACACACACACACACACACACAC
>JAOPUD010000009.1:10099393-10109625 GCA_027122715.1 Trisopterus minutus
GGGGGGGGGGGGGGGGGGGGGGGGGGGGGGCGGTGGCCCCTTCCTGCTCGGCTCCACAGGGGTGCAGCACAAATGACGGTCCTCTCTGGGTTGTCCCCGTCGTGTGGCTCCGCTGTGTGTGCAGACCGGGGGGACACTGCTCAAGGGACACGGGACACGGTAGGTGTGTTCGTCTGTGTGCGGGATCGCGTGGTTCAAACGGATCGACCCGAATAGGCCTTTTTGCTCACGCCGGTTGGGCAAATTGAAATAGTCGTACACAGCGAACACACACGCGCACGGTTGTTCATTTTTCAAGATGATTGCGTTTGTGTAAATCACAGCTGCGCCGTGACCATGGTCGTGTCATTTGTGAAAGAAGACGTGCATAAGCTTGCTTATGACACAACACACACTTCCACACAAACAAGTCACGCAGTTAAAGAAAACCACAATGCCCCCGCCAGCCCAGCATGATATCACCGCGTGTTCACACCCACCGCACCAATCATCAGTGATGATATATTAAGGCCACTTAACCGAGACCGCCCCGCTGAGTGCCAGCCATGTTCTGGAACACTGACCCCTGGCTAAACACACTCGGAGTGTGTCGCTCCGGTTTACCGCAATAATCTATTACCCACACAACCAGCACGTCAGCAAAGAGGGCGGGGCGGAGAGGGGCCCTGATTCACAGAAGGAAGAGGGGGGCGAGCGACAGCCAGGGAGGGAGAGAGAGAGAGGGAGAGAGGGAGAGAGAGAGAGAGAGAGAGAGAGAGAGAGAGAGAGGTGTGCGCGCCACTAAATTGCGCAAGGCAGCTTGTGTAATTGCGTATCCGTTACCTTCTTCACGGAAGGGGTGTGTTAGTAACTGGCAGCATGCAGCCAGCCTTTTATACACACAAACACAGATGGCTTAACACAGAGCCTGAGCAAAGCCGAGAGGATGGGGAGCTATCGGCAGGAAGAGAGAGCACAATTAGCTTCTCTTCATGCCACCGTAATCCTGTGCTAAAAAAAATGATGATAATTGTAAGATTGGGCTCCCTGGCAGGTTTGATGCGAAAACCATACGAGGCTTCCTCTCAAATAAATTGAAGTTCTTGAAGAAAGGTCATCGCTTTTTCATTAGGGTGGGTGGTAACCATTTTACCAGGAAACACTGCACTGCAGGTTTCATGATGAGCCCGATCCCTTCGACCCTATGCGTAACCTTAACCTTATGGTAAGACTTTGACTTTGGGGACAAGCCAGAAAGTCAAAGCCCCATTAGAGCAAGAGAGACCATTGGGCCAATCATAGCGCTTCACTCTGGGCTGTGCATTGGTATGTATCTTTGGGCTTTTTAAAGACCCTTGCTGGGCACTGATGTTAATCCCAGGTTCCTTATTTGGAATGAAACTGCCACATCTTGTTATTTTGAATGGAAGGGCCATCATTTGTTACAGAGGGAAAGGTGGTCATGCATTTAAAGACTCAAGGTAGGAATGTGGTGCCATTACAGCCTTGCTGGTGAGAGAGCGAGAGCGAGAGAGTGCGCGAGAGAGGGATGGGAAAGTACAAACTGGTAATGAGAAAGACAGAGGGGAACAAGGGTGCTCAAACATTAGGAGAATTGCAGCCTAACAAGTCCAGGGAGAGCTCTAAGAGAGGGGATATTCCCACTACCATGTCTTACTTGTGTGCTCCTATTCCTCCCCTCATGGGCCACAAGGCCAGACAGGCCTTGCTTTTTACACACACCTGTCCCTTCCTGCGTTTTCCCCCCCCATCTCTTCTGTCAGTCGTTCGTCATCTCTTTCGCATCTCTCCTTCCCCCCCCGTATTGGTCTTGCATAGGCCTTACTCCTATTAAGAGTTGGTTGTACTAAAGGAGAGCATTTGCACACTTTAACAGCTGCAACCGTCACATCTCACTACCAGGGAAAGCCTTTGACGTCTTTGAAGTCAGTGTGAGCAAAAACATAAAATAGTTGAAAAAAAAAGGCGCAGCGAGTAAAGGACTTGGACGACGAGCAAATCGGCATCGCCTCGCTGGAGAGAGTCATACCCTACCCGGGTCACGCCTCTTTCTGGAAGTGTGAAAGGGTGGCAAGTGCATAAAGCCCCACCATGTGTATCATGACGGCGAGTGCTGCAACGCCTGAATGCACATTTGCGCACGACACAAAGAAATACCACAAAAACAAAAGAAACACGAGGAGAAAAGACAGATCACATCAAAGCAACACCAGCCGAATTCTCCGCCGCAGGGGCTGAACATTACTTGCGTCCACAACAAGTACAGAGTGTCCCTGGGTCTTTCTGCTTAGCGGTTGGGCAACAAGACCATACGAAAACAGACCCATCACAGGGACCTCAGCATTTCCCATGCGGCCGGCCTTCTATCTCTCTGGTATGTTCCCTATTAAGAGTGGTTTACAGTGTGCTGAAGTGTTGTATACTCTGCTGCAGCTGCGTGCCGGGGCAGCGCCGGGGCCTGCTAATAACCAGCCCGCCTATTTGTTTTGGATGCACGTCGATGTTTATTTAAATATTTATGCGATCCCATTTGTTATGCTGCCATGCAAAGCGCCGGCGGTGTGGCTGAGCTCGGACGAGTGTCTTTTCGCATCTTTTTTTTTAAATCTCGCCTCTCCTCGATGCACAGCCCACAGAGACATTCACGGCATCGGTGAGTGACAGACAATGGTTTGAGGTGTCCAGTGCAAGGAAGCCCTTGAAAGCTCTCAAGGTATAGGTGATTCCTAGAAATGGTCACTGTTGGTAAAAACTATGCCGGGATGCCGGGAACAGAGGACTGAACGGTGGAAGAAGAGGCCTGAAGCGAGGAAACGCTGCTAGCGTCAACCAAAAAAAGAAAAACATGTCTCCTCTCAATGACACTGCTGGTCCCTCCCGAGTCCCCCACTGATGAAATCATTCCTAATCATGTTTCAAACACATGCGGTCTTCCATAATCACGTCAATGTAGCTAATCCACAGTATACGTCTAAGGAACCTCATTTTGAACTCGTGGGATGCTCTCACCTTGGCCTCCACGAAACCACCGCCAATATCCACAAAGGTCCTTATCCACGGTGAGAGCAGATGAGACATACTTCAGGATACAATACAAATCGTTCCTTGGTCTCTGGTAAACATCAGTGTGGATTTGCCAGGACCCAGTGCTTTTTTAGAAGGATTGGGGATATACTCGTCATTTACCAAGCACCCCCCGACCCCCCAGACCACAACCGCGCGCCTCAGAGGGGCCCTGCTATCTCACCATTCCTCACGATTTTATTGTTTTCTTTTCTCCTGCTCCAACCTTCATTACCGTGATGAATTATTGACTTTCTTAGTAAAAAAAGACTATTTAAATAACTTTAGAATGAAAACATTATCCCCACTCGCCACGGACCGCACCAGCCAATAAAAACAACCTGACTTCCATCATGCTACTACGGCTGGGATTATGGTAATGTGTAACTGTAAATTTTGCCTGATGTTTTTTCCCCATTCCTGTAATATGTATGACTCCTAACACACGAAGGACATTTCCCCCGTCCATCTCTCTTTGTTATAAACCTCGTCTTTGTTCTTTCAGATCACATATCCGTTTTGGTCATTTCTGAGATGAGGATTTTACTGACAAAGTGAGTTTGAACTGAACCGAAGCCACGAGCTAAGGAAAGCATTAGTGTACTTCATACAACATGTTCCATATCTGCAAAGTTCTCCACATTTGCTCTCCTCACTGTAACTATTCATCTCTCTATCACACACACCCTGTCTCTTTGCATGCTTCCAAATAAACAGCACAAACCAGTTGTAATCCCATCATCCTGAGCACTAGGAGACAGGATCAAACAGTTTCCACCCTCCAACTCTAAGAGACTGCAGCTAGATCGGAGGATAGGTTTCATAGCTCAAACCAAATCATGTTCCTGGTGTGCCAAAGGCTAATTTTAGGATTGAAAAGCAAAGCCAGTGAGATCACTACTCTGGTCCGGGCCGAGAACAATGAGAAGGACTCGAGAGGCTCTCCATCAGAAACACGCCACGGCTGCCAACAAGAACATTCATTAGGGACAAATAAAGAAAATACTTAGAGGCTAGTTTTATGTGAACCAATTTGTGGTGTAATTGTGCGGGCGGACTGAAATTGACCTCAAGTTCGAGCAATACATCTCCTTCCCAAAAAATATGGGCCTAGTTTCTCCTCATGAAGGAGAATCGAACAGAAAAACAAAATGAAGCATTAACACATATAGGATGTTCCTAGGCAACATTCAAACAAACCGCTGCGGTAACAAAGAAATAGCATACTAATGTTCAGCTTTAGAAAAAGCTGAAATTTGAAACCATGTGCCTACCAATCATTTCCACCAGAATGTTTAGCTGGGACCATCACTGTGACCATAGCCCCAGAAACACTAGTTGACCATTTGGAATAAAGACACATGACACAGAGCCAAAACCAGTCAGAACTGGAGAGAACAATAAGGAACTTTAAGTCTTTTAAGTATTTAAAGGATTTGCCTTACAACCCATTTATCAGCAAAACAACATCAAACCATAGTAGTAGGAGAACCAAAATATACCAGGGTTTAAAGAAAGTACATTAGACATACATCCTAAAATAATACTTTCTAACCGGGCCTGGTTGTATGTGTATGTTAAAAATGTATAGTTAAGGATTTCTTCTAATGCAAAACTGGCCCTGACTGGTTCTAAAAGTCGGCCTGGTGTCTTACGAAGCATATAGGACGCATGTAAAATGTGCACTGACCAAAGTGAGAGTGGAAGAGACAGAGAATGTTAAAAGGGTTTGGTTGCCAAGAACCATCAGCTCTATATGGGTTCTTAGATCCTGGCTGGGCACCATCATCACAGCAACCGGTATGATATCACCTCACACTCACAGCGTTCTGGGGAAGCCATCTGCAGTGAGCTGGTCGAATGTGTCTTCGTACATTTGCCTGCACATTAACAGGCACCTTCCAAGGGCCCAGAGGAAAATCCTAGCTTGATTACTATGAAACTGTAGCTAGGCTGAGTGTGGTAACAAAACAACATAACACTCAAAACTTTACATCATAAAAGTGCCAGGCATTTGCTGAAATGGCCAATTGGAAGCAGCAACGATCTTGCGATTACAATGGTTCTGTGGAGCTTTTGAACTGCTAAAAGTTCTGAAAATGATTTTCTTTTAGAAAATTATGATTTACTCTGCTAATTCCCTGAGGTGATTTAGGCAGAGAACCCAATACCTACAGTGGAAAAAGTAGGATAATCAATGGGCACAGAAAAGCACTGCCATGGCCAGTGTATAATTGGGCGGAACAAAACACCACCCACATATCAATTTCCCACAACGATTCTGGCTTAACCTGTTAACTCAATGTTCTCTAATTGAATATTTTCATTTGTATTTCTTGAAAAATAGAAGCATCCAAAACTAGCACAGACACAGGAATTGTTTGGAAACATTGAGCAGGGAATTCTGATTATAGAGATTTTAGATCTTTGTCCGGCCTTGGTTAAAATTTAAGGGAAGCAATGTTTAGTGACATTAATACCCGATGAACTGCATGCCCCCTATGAGCACAGGATGAAACTACATGCACATATTATTGGCCTAAATGTATTTGAATCCAAACAGCTCAAGATTACAGCCTGGATGCAATATATCAACAAGCACTATAATATATCTACCTCTGCAGTACTTAAGAAGTTCAATAATTCCAGAGGGCCCTAGGAGATGTTCAAACCAAGGTCATGTTACGGCAGTCAACAGCGTTGGTGGCAGCACATTCGGATGGGGCCTATGAGTGGAGCCAAACATTGATGTTTATTTCCCAAGAGTGTTTTGTGAATGGAGGATCAAACATGCGCCTTGGCCACATATCTCCTCCATTTAACAAAATAGATGTCTGAGGAAAGAAAACAAGACGTCTGTAGCTGGATTACTAGCCTCCTCGGAGTCCCTTGGGTAACGATATGTTGGCAATAACTTTGAATCCAAAAATCACCTCGTCATGCTGGGTATCAGTAACTCAGTCACTATAATTCTAAGCGCATTAGAGCTACCTCTCTAAGTGCCAAATTCTAATTTACTTTATCAGGAAAAAAACAAAACAAAGCAACCTCATGTCTTTCTCTGTAAATGATCCAAAAAGCGGAGGGTTGGACCATTGCCACTAATTTCTCACAGAAACACAATTTATTTTTTCAGCACAATTATCAATTTACATCAAAAACTTTCTCTGTTAAAGCTCTCGAGATTAGAGCCCATCAAGAAACATTGGTCATTTTTCTACTAGAGTCACATTAGGACTATCGTACAGTTCATTACTGCCTATTGATACAATCCCAGTAAAAAGCTGGATCAGATGTCGTCAAGTAAACACAACACAATTACCAAATACATCCAGAAGAATCCATCAGAAGAACAGCCATGGCTAAATGGGTTCGGAAATGAAAGAACATCCCACCCAAAATCCCAACAAATGATTAAAAAAGAAACCTCAAAAAAGGCCAGCTAACCGTCCACAGAGTACAAACACCAGAGGCAACCATGATTAACTAATGTCAAAGTAAGATTTATTTAAGAGCCAGGGCCAGTGAATCATTATTTTAGTTTTCATAATGGTAATAGCAAAAGAATCATTACCTTTGATCAAACATTGTGTTCTAATTACACTATGTCCTTCCAAACACAATAGAGCACCATCTTAGAGGAAGCTTATTCAAACAATAACATGCATGATGTCAGCAGCCTCTCTTACAAGGGGATTGGAGGTTTAACAATGGGGAAGAACTCACCCCAAAAACAGAATATATATGTGGGCTGTATTCCCATGACCTGGAAGGGCACAAGTTACCACATTTTCGTCATGAAGGATTTTAGAATGGTAATATAGCCATTATAAAGGTGATTGAGCTAACATCATTTGTGGTAAGTCAGCCATGCTAAACAAATATGAACTAACCTACGTCATTAAAACAGGCTTATAAAATTAGCAAAAAACATGTGGCTCAGCCACCAATCTCCTCCATCTACCTGATTCTCATAGGCTAGTTCCCGTTTAATAAACCGTGAATACTGTAGCGGAGTACGTGAGCACCAGGAAATATCCATCTACGCATATATTACCATGGATCAGGTAACAAACCGCAAGCATTTCAGAGAATATGACAAATTTACATTCCCTTCATTATACACCAATTAATCCCAGGAAGGATGGATTACTGAGAAAATCAGGTGGAGGATGAAGTGTTTGGGAGGTGCATGCGGGGCTGACAGACTATACCTGAAGTATCGAGTAACACCGCAATCAACAGGCAGCCCCGTAGGACGTGCAGACTTCATTTTTTATTCATAACTCCCACGCTGTGAAGTCACATACTCTACAGGAAAAATGAGAAACCGCACTCAGAGTGGGCGACAGGGGGGGCGAAGAGGGAGAAGGGAGAAGGACATCCAGGGCAGGGAATGGAGGACTGTAACGCCGCCTCTGCGTTCAGCTGTAGTCCATCATGTTTGACCATGCTCTAACAGTAATCACAAACACAAGGTGCTATGGGAGTCTACTGATCTAGGTCTACTGATTCCGATCGCTCCCCGGAAACAATCTGCAATTCCGGCACACATCGTCATTTTTCCGAAGAACGATGACGATGATTGAATGACCCCGAAGTCAAACACCCGTTTTGTTTGGCACTGTTGTCTCCGTCAATTGTGTTTTAATTGCTGCAGAATTTCCAAACCAACACCTAGATACCGAACTGATTGTTTTCTCTTAACCAGGGAAATATTTGGAGTAAGCAGAGTTTAAGAAACGATTCAGTATGTTTCTTATGCACTAATGCAAGCCACTAATGAGACGCCGTATACAAACAGGTCCGACGCTAAACATCCCATTACACAAGCGACTGGAGGCCAGATGCGCTGGCCCACTTGGCCGGCTCCAACGTTAACGTGTATGCTTCTGTCCTCGTCTGTGTTTGTGTGTTATCAGCTTAAAGCAGATCTTGGGCAGGCTTACGTAGGACATTATATCATAATATAATGAGATACGAAGAGTGTAAGATCACGCATGTTGTTGGACTTAGCGGACAATAATTACTTTCCGTTGTTAGGCCCACTTCCTGCACTTTACGGCACTTTAAGCCTCAGTTCACTTGCTTATGCTCCAGCTCCAAACAAAGCCTAACGGTCGGCGACGCCAATTTTAATCACGCAGACGTTCCCATGTATGGGACCAACTAAAACAATGACTCAATGGTGTAAGTGTAAGGCAAATACAAAAAAAAGTCAATACATACAATGTAGCTTACGGCACTACAATTGCATAGGTTTGAATACTAACTGCAAGCGTGCATCTACATACACACTGTGACAACATGTCAGTCATTTTTTTTTTAAAGATTTGTCAAATTAAGTGGTTTGTTGATGAGGGACAAACGCATTGGTTCCATTCTAATTGACGTACAGCCTGACAAAAAGGCAACACAGTGAGATGGTGATGCAGCACAGAGGAGATCTGTAGCGAACAGGCGTGACGCCGCCGTGATTCGACATCCAGAGTGTACTTCAATAAAGTTCAGTCATTTTTGTTTAATTGTTGCTGCCAACTAAAGTGAGTTGCCGTGTGTGTGTGTGTGTGTGTGTGTGTCTTGGCATGTGTGTGCGTGCATGCATGTGTAGGCGTGCAGGATGTGTTGACTCTCAGCGTGTGTTTGTGTGCGTGTATGTACATCCTGAGGGAGACGAAGGAACTGTTTAGCGATTGGATCTTTGATGAGGAACTTTGCTGTTGCGATGTGAGTAAGCAGGGGCGCCACGTGATGGAAAAGCCATTAGAGCGCGTTAGGCAAACAAATATTAAGAAAAGAGAAGGGGAAGGGTTTTTAAAAAAAAAACCCTGCTAGGAAAGAAGCCTGATGCCTTAATTCAGAGGTCTGAAAATGTCACTGGCGCCGCTTTCCCATAAAGACACTAGAGACGCAGTGGGGGGACCGCTGCACACATGCAGAGCTATTTACGGCCACAGCGATGACCTCAGTCATCGGGAGGAGTCATCATTCCTGTCGGGAACAAACACAGAGATACATAGTGTGGAGGAAAGACTTGAAAAGAAAAAAGCAATCACTTGCCTGTTTCCGCTGCCTCTATCGCAATGGCGCCTTGGCGGTAAGCGTTTCAACCGTTTAAGTGTTTAGAGGACCCGGAGTGTAAACATGCTGTAACCCAAGTAAGGTCGGGGGGGCCGCCTATTTACAAAGCACTGGAACTAATTCACTTTCCCAGCAGGACGCCAGCCGACTTATTCCATTGGATCGCATTAATTAAATATCAATTGGGGAAACTCGAGAGGGAGAGGTGGGCTATTATGTTTTTAAATAATACTGGGCTCAGAACATTCAATAAAAGCCATCCGTGAGGCATGAGACTGCCTGTGCAGTGTCATAAACAGCCCCTAAATACAGGGGCATGGGACAGCCTCCCGCCCCAGGTAAGACTGGGAGAACAGGACAGAGAGCGTGTACCTGAGTGCACAATGCAACGTAGTATGGGCACATGTGTACACACGTGTGCATCAAGATGTATGTATGTGTATATTTTTGTGTCCATGTGTATGTGCGTGCGTGCGTGTGTGCGTGCGTGCGTGCGTGCGTGCCTGCGTGCGTGCGTGCGTGCGTGCGTGCATATGCGTATGCGTGTGTGTTTATGAGAACGGTCCCCATATACGGTGAAACCCAGGTCAAATAGATGACTCACACCGATGACACAAATTGTCACTGATACAATATGTTTAAAAAGTGCTCGGCGCTACACAGGACCACCTCCCCCTCCCCTATCCTCCGTCCAGTCCCTCTCCGCCACCACCACCACTCAGAGACCCAGAAGCTGTGGGACCGCACTGGCGTCTATGCTCCTACACAGCTTGCTCATGGCCATTCCACCGCACACCGCACCGGCGGTCCCACGCTAGCCTCTGTCTGAGACTGCATTAGTCCCCTCTTCATCTCTGTCCTCCTTTCCTCTGTTTCTCCACTCTGCCGATCCTGGGAGCGTTTACAGTCTCCTCCATAATGCGACGAACAGGGGGGGGCGGTGGGGGGGGGTGGTGGTTAATAGTAATGCATGGGATCTGAGGAAGTCCAACATTCCATTGTGTGCAGTGTACAGAGAGAGAGAGAGTGTGTGTGTGTGTGTGTGTGTGTGTGTGTGTGTGTGTGTGTGTGTGTGTGTGTGTGTGTGT
>JAOPUD010000009.1:10226436-10238337 GCA_027122715.1 Trisopterus minutus
ACACACACACACACACACACACACACACACACACACACACACACACACACACACACACACACACACACACACGTGTATATAATGTGTGCTAGCTACAATAACACACAAACGCAATACTCTGAATACATAAATTCTAAAACATCTTCTCTACAGTAAATCCCTTCTGGTTGTAAAATCACTTTAAATAAAGAGTAGCATAAAACTGTGGATCACGACCGAAGGTTTTATGATTAGACAATTGTAGTCTTTTGCCATACTTTAGAATTTCATTCTAAGGAGGAAACTTCAGGAGACCAAGTTTCAGCTGAATGTTGTCCACAATTAATGTGTAGCTTCCAAATGATCAAAAGCGGGCCTTTTTAATCTCTCCATTAAATCCCTTTCCAAGCCATATTTCTCCTTTACAGCCCCGCACCGCAACCCGACTACTCTGCTCATTCATGGTCATGTAGATCGGCCAGATAAACACCCCTGCCTTGACTTCAATGAAGGAGAGTCAGCAAAACACACCCAGGCCCGTTTACTTGAAACTCTTGTTTATTTCTTTATACTCAAATGAATTATCTGTAATTTGTGTCTTTTATCCCAACGTCCCATACCTTCATAATGAGCCTAGCCACTAAAAAGGAATAGTCAGACTTGTGGGATTTCTCAGTATCCTTTTTTAAATGGCAGACGTGTTTACGTAGCCTGTAATGGCAGAAGCTTTACTAAGCATATTTCAGCCATACGAACTGTTGCAACAAAAACACTCGGTTGATTTTCCAAGCATTTGCCTCTCTTCTTTCAGAAGCCCAAAAATATATCATGTTCATTAAATAGCACGGGGAGGGGGTGGGCGGCGTGGGGCATGGAAAAGATTCCGAGGCAACTGCCAAAAGAACTGCACAATTACAAAACTATTTAGCCCTGGAACCCGGCGTAATGGCCGAGCGACAGTCCTGCTGATGTCATGGTGGAGGTCTCTGCCAGACGGGCCCCTGCTGTACCCAAGTCAAACTGTCCGTGTTTAATATCTGCCTCCAACAAGCCCAGAATAACAATCAAGACAAACAGGGAGCGAGTCTGCGGAGAGCGAGAGGGCTGCACCAGGGCTTCTGACTTGTTCTTCCTAGGTTAGCTGGACGTCTTTTAGTTCAGCCAATGTGCTCAGGGCCCTGGTCTGACTTGACCTCAGATGACGTGGCCCTTGTTTAACCGTGGTAAGAGGATGTAGCTCCTGGGTTAAACCGGCTATACCCTGCGGAGCAATGAACCAGAGTTTACCATCAGAGACTTCCATTCTTTTTTTTTGTTTTTTAACACAGGGTCCTCCTGGACGATCAGTGCAAAATTTACCAATCGGAGCCATGTCTATCCTGACTTGGGAGTAACCCGATTAACAGCCATTTATTTAATATTGTAGTAGGTTAAGAATTAAACGCCACATGATTGCACACAAAACTGTTAAACCGGCAAAAATCTTTCTACTTCTTTACGGTACAGTAGTTAACTTGTCCCTGTTCTTGTTAAAGAGTTAATTCTCCATTAATCTGATTAAGCAGATCTCACAGCCAGCAGTGCGTTTCTAATCGGGTTCATTGGTTATAAAATAAAGCTGATTTGTGATGAAATAAAGCTGGTCCTTTCGCCACGAAATGGCAGGTTTGGAAGTCAGAGCTTGAAAATGATGTCTCTCTCATCCCAACTGGCAGCGTTTATGTTCTACTGATGTATTGAAACAAAGGATGGTGAATTCTACTGACTGTAACCTTTGATACGTGGCCAAGGAACAATAGGCTGAAGAGTGGTAGCAGTGATGAAAGGTGCATAGATTAACCAACAGAGAAGCGAGACAACTTATTATCATTTACATTTTCTTGATCTCTTTTTACCAGTCACATATGTGAACTGAACTCAAATAAAATGGAGATCCGATCCAAAAGCTTAAAGAAAAGGGGGAAGTCACAGTGATAAAAAAAAAGCATGCAAGAATTTAAGATGAGTGGAGAAAAGCTAACAAATTGAGGGGCAGAAAAAATTGTCAAGGAAAAGGGAGAATGAGATGAAAGAAGGGCGTCGGGATGGGGCAGCAAGAGTGAGAAAGAGCAAAAAAAAAAAGAAAATTGAATGGTGGAGTGGGAGAAATAGTTCCTGAATGAGATCTGAGAGGCTCTGGTTCTTTAGATCTCTCCATCAGCTAACCACAAGCCCAGACTGAGCATGTGAGGCATGCTGCTCACGCTGGCCAAGCTACCTCCTAACACTAATAACTGCAATGTGTGTAAGCTACAATAACACACACACACACACACACACACACACACACACACGCACACGCACACACGCACACACACACACACACTTAAATATATGCATCATGTTTTTCTATCAAAAATATTACAAGATGTTTTAGAACAAAAAGAGGACAGTCTTTACATATTTATTCATGTTAATCAAACTTATAACAATGGCCAAAGTGTTTTTTTTCACATGCAAAAAAATAGCCCTATTCTCAATGTTGGTAAATTGCTGACAACTAGTGGCAGGACCGCATTCTAGCATGAACATTACCGAATGTCATCTGTCACATATGAAATGCTCCTGCTTTTCAAGGTTTGCCCTTCATCATCATCATCATCATCATCATCAGATCACCACACAGTATTAGCGATGTGATACAAGACATAAGCACACTGCAGGCAGCTGACTATTTCGCCAACCTCCAGGAACAGCACAAGTAGTGGCCGAAGTTACTCCTGACAGCTTAATTGCACATGTGAGGTGCAGCTGGTGGGAAGGCGTTTCGGCACGGTAAAAGAGGCCTGAGACTTTCTTGGAGAGCATCGATGTTCTGCATCCAGCGAGATAGAATAAATCACGCAGAGAGAAATGGAAGAGGACTTTCCCCCCAGTGTTGAGAAATACCAAAGCCATGTTGCAGCGCTGGAACACACGGAGCGGAACTCGGCAGGCGCTCGCGGTGATGCAGCTTTTATACAGCGGGTTGCAGTGGAACAGAAGCACCGTTCATAAAGTTACATGAGAGATGGACGCCTGTATGCGGTTTGATACCCTTTTAAACAGGAGCAACTGTTTAAAAGGGTTTCATTGTGGACAGAGGGCTTGCTGGATCTGTAATCTTTCAAGCTTTTTTTTTTCTTTTCGCAATTCGTGATCTTTGACTGAATGTAACAAAGACGACACGTTTCACGTCTTCCCTGTGATTGGGAGAAGAGTAATGCATGCGTCCAGTACTGCAGGCGTGTGTCTGGCTGGTGGCCAGGGAGAGGTGTAGTCCTTGATATCTGTTAGCAAGCCCAACCGCCAAGGAAAAGAGAAAACGCCCAATATTCCAATGGCCACCTTGGCCTGCCGTGTCAGCTGTAAATCACAAACAAATTTTCCCTGAATATTTCATTGAATTACACCTCAGCAATGCCACATGTAAATTCTTTTCATGTTGGTCATTTTAATGAAGCAATGTGGTCCATCTCAATCCGAGGCGTGACTCTCCTTCAAGTGTTCATTCGTGTTTGTTATTTCTTCAACTAACCATATGCCTTCTGCACACAATCAACTTTCATTCTCCCCCCCATCTTGAAGAGTGACAAGTGGCTCAATTATTCATATTACATTCTTCGTCTCTTTCCGCCAATCTCAGGGGACCGGGCCCCTGCCAAGATAAAAGCATACTAACAACTCTTATACACATATATATATATATACACACACATTTTTTAATTTCCGATATTCCCACCAAAACAAGAGTGCAAGGACATTTAGTTCCATTTAATAAGCCTTAGAAGCCCTCTCTGCTGCACTAAACAAGGTTGACATGTTAGGTATACAGAATTGTGTTTTAATAGGTGAAGGCAACATCAAAGATTTGTGCAGTCAAGTGGCTAGCTACTGACTGGCTCTATACAACCCGTTTTACTGGCTTAAGGCATCCTGCCTTATATGGTGTCATTATTTCTATAATAAGAGTGGAATCATTCATAGGTCAGAGGGGTGAGGGTCTGCTAAATGGCGCACGCACTCACCCAGAGACATTAAACAAGGACCACCCACAGTTTGTGTAACATGGAGTCATACAAGCCTACCTTTCTGCACTGAGAAATTACACACGGGGGCTCCCAGTTACTGTGTTACCCCTTTTAATAGCTTTCCGTTTCACCCAAAGTAAAAGAAAATGTCAGATGTATCCGTCTCTATAAAAGTGGTAATGGGTGATGACATGAAGAGAAGTGTAGTGAAAAATGGGCCAACGATGGTGGCCTTAGCCTGTGCAAGACATATAAACAGAATTGAAAGCTGTGGCCCTCTAATATACACAAAGAATACCTCAAACTTTTGATCCAAATGGTGCAGCTTGCCGAGCATAAAAACCTTATACTACTGAATGGTTGAATTAAACAAAACACTAGCAAGAGGATAGGCAATTGTGTTCTTAATGCCACTAGTTTTCTAAACTGCCATGTTAAAAAATCCCAAGTTAAATGAAAGTGAACCCTAATTGTAATGTAATCTCTCTCCGTGGTACAATTCAACCAGCGGCACAACACATTTAATGGCTTCCACTAAAGGGTGACTGTAGTCCGGATGGCCTGAGAGCAGGGATTAGGCAGTGAAGTAGCAGCATCCTGCCCAGAGTGTATTGATCAGTGCTTGACTCATTTGATACAGGACACCACTGGGTTTAATTTTTCCCCCTGAAGCTTCTTTCCTGTGTCTGAAAAATGTCTGAGAATTAAAAGGAACCACAAACCACCAGGATTCCCAATCTTAATTAAACCACAAAGACACATAAGTCAAAGGCAAAGTTATGTAGCCTGTCTGACTCAACAGATAATGGTAGCTAGGCAGAAGTTCCTCTGCTGAAACGACACTCAGCTCGTCGCTGCAGATGCTTTAAATCAGCTCAGAACACCAGGGGGAAATACCACTGGATTGGGATGATGCAAAGCTAATGGTTGGGACCGAGAACAAAGATGAAAAACAAAGAGGATCTCATGACTAGCTCTGTATTTATTTGAAGTCCTGACTCTATATTGAAATGTGACATAATTATTAAATGGCATTACATTACTTGAAAGGGTATGGTTTAAATGCCCAACATTCATTAGAGCGTTGTCTAAATGTTGATTCTCTGTTGATACATTTGCTTAGTCAATTCAGGGCCATATGGGACATGTCGGGAGTTGGACGGCAGTAGGTAGGGAGGGGTCATAAAACAAACAAAGGAGGCTCTCTCATGAACGTTTACCTGAAGGTCTGACACATTGTAAACAATCTGGTGTCCCCTCCTCCACAACTATTGCAATAGTACTACATTTTAAGCTGATGTACATTGAAGTAATGCCATAGCCCTTCTGAAAAGCCCTTAAAGATTACTCTTTGATACTCATTCATTTCCTCTTGTTGACATTTCTCTTTTTTTTCTTTCATCGTGCCTCCTTTCTATTTTAAAGCTTGTTCCCATGTTTTGGTCTTGACCTTACTTTCTGTCTCTCATCAGAGAAAATTCCCAAACTTCCTAAGGAGATGATAGTCTAGCGACATCCCTGTCTTCTTATCATAAGTCTAAAATGGGTTTTGAAACAACTTTAGAGGAGGTTGAATTTAAGAACCAAAAACATAGCTTATCCAAAGTCGTGTGTCCTGAAGACAAGGCCCGGCAGAGCTGATGATCACACTGATTTATGTAGGAATCTCAGTAAGCCGTTTGCTCCCTGAGAGCAGAGGAATCAAAGGCAAGATTTCCGGATGGCATTGGGAGGAAGATTATCCAGTTTGTAATATCTAATTACAAACTTCCACAAGCTGGCTTTCTGGTGCTTTGTGTTTGGACAAATGATGGGAGCAGGCTGGGTACTATGGAGAATAGTCCCTGTCCCCACTGAAGCCTTGTTAAATATCGAGACAAAACGTTGTTGTAAGTTGAATATCTTCACAGTTGCTTAAATGGAACAATACAGTGGTGTGATAAACAAGTTCAAATCCATCTCATATGATCAGTTTACTTGATTCCAATTGTTGAATGTAATTTGGGCTCAGGGTTTCCGGTTAAACAATGTCCACAATACACTCATCTAGCATGAGGTTTACCACAAGGGTCTATGCACTTTGACAGCTGTGGAGCAGTGCATACGTCCTGGGTTTCCTTAGCAGTGGGTTGTGGATTCAACTCTGGATGGGAAACCACAACTGGTGCAGCAGTAGCATCCAGATAACAGTAGCTACAGGAGGAAGAATAGACAGTGCATGGGAGGTCACAATGTTGTAAGACCTATGACGTAGTTGATGGGTCTAATTTAAACGTGTCACATACTAAAAGGCAACGCGTCTTAGTATAAATATCTTCAGGTAACATGATGGCTTGCTTTGTAACATCCAAGCGCGCACAAGCAGCCCATGGTCAGTCATCTGGTAAATCCCATGGTGGAATGAAATCCCATGGCTTCGAACAAGTCTTTATGAATGGAAAAGGGGGTTCCCTAAATCACATCACATGTATTATCCATTATTAATTCACAATAAAAGGCTGGTGTTGTGAAGCCCTTGAAAATAGTTCAGATGGAACCTAGCAGCGGAAAGGACCACGTTGTGAATGTGTGCCAAACCAACAAGACTCACAGGCACGTCCCACAAATCATCTTGAGGCAATGCCTCAATCAAATCCTCCACATCAGGGATAAATGTACTCAGCAGCCATAAAACATCCAGATCAAGCGGTGTGCTGAGCCAAACCTAAACGGGCCTCCGTGGTAAACCCAAACCCTTATCTTTGTCACATATGTAAAGAAACGAGTGCCTGAGAGCATTAGCATTCACTTTAACTGTTGTCCAGCTGGTTCCTCTATCTTTGGCTCCTTAACATGGAGCGCTTTGCTGGGATGTCGGAAAACACGATGTCCCCAAGTTTGCAGAATCATTGCTAACTGCCGATTTTGCAAATATAAAAAGAAAAGAATCCCCCAAAAACAGCCACACGATAAACCCTGAAGAAATATTTTCCACCCTGAAAGATTTCATCAGTCTGCTTATAATGGTGTAAAGTTTGAATGCTCTGAGGTTTAAAACCACATGCGCAGCATCGTACCACAGACTAGAAACAGCCCCCCATATTTAAATTGAAACCATTAGACGCCAACTCTGCCTAATGTAAGAAATTAAATGTACCAAATATAGTTAGTTATTCAGGATGCCAGTGACAAGGTCTAGTGCTGCTCAAAGACTGTAGCCAACTGCTATCATGAACGCTATTTATAACTGAAGTTTCCATAAGAGCACTGCATGGCATGATAGATTTAAAAGGCATTGTTTCAACCCATTCATTTCTTAGGTAATTCAGACTATGTTTTTAATTTATGGACAAAGATCAAACAGCACACTTGTATTGAATTCCTCAAGAGAGACATGGGAGACACTTGGAGAGTGTCTCCTATGTCTGCGCAAGAGGAAAGAGTTTAGGTTGACCACTACAAAACCCTTTCATCCCCATGACCAATCTCCTGTTACATATAGTGAGCTCTTAAGCACAGAGGAAGTCTTAGCCTAATTTCACATGGCGATGTCCACACTAATAATTCAACGTCAACATGGACCGCCGTCGCAAGTTCCAGTCTTAACAAAACAAAGAACACATAAGGCCAAATGAAGACATCAAAAACAATGATCCTCTGGAAAACAGAAACTATAATTCACAAAACTTCCAAGTTCTAAAAGCTATAAAACTTTAATAGCATATCACTACATTATTAAATGAAGTAAACCAGGTCAAGCGCAAAGCATGCCAAATTGACACTTTGGGCATTTGTTTTTTTTAATTGTCTTAAGTAAATCAAGTCTCAATGACAAACTGACAAAAAAATGTCACATTAAAGCCAGCAACAAGAATGCAGAAGGAGCTGTAATCTCCAAGTGCTACAAAGTGCCCAGTTTTCCACATTTGCTGGAAACTATAATTGTGTGCTGCTCTCTGTGCTTTGCAGATGGGCCCCATTGAGCAATATGAATATCCTTAATGCTATCCAGTTCCTCTCTCTTGGGGAAACAGGAACATTAAAAGAACCAAATAATACTAGTGAAATGATGCAACCCTTAATGAACTTCAAAAGAGGCATGGATGTTTACACAGGCCAGCGCTCAGGCTTCAACAGTAATTATGAAAACAAACCATATTAATTATATCATTTATCATTTCCACACTCTGGCCGCACAATGTCCACCACAAAGTTCCTGCCTCTGCTGGACAAGAGAAACACTAGTTAATCTACTAAACATTGAGCGCAAGACTTTCCATACACAATCACAACTTTCAGTTTTTTTGCTCTATTGGCTACCACTGAAATAACTTGGTTGGCTCACTCACTGTGATAGCCCTAGCGCCAAATACGGCCATGCCAAATCTAGTGCATTTCCCAGTGGAAAGCAGATTTGGATAAAATTGGATACAGGCCGAGTGCCGAACGGGTGTAATAGAGTGGACTGGTTAACCTGGGGGAAATAATTTAATTTCTGATGGTCTAAGGATGTACCCACAGGGGTTACTATTCTGTCAATATTAAGTGCTGTTGGAAGAACACCACAAACAATGTTAAGATGTTCTAACCATTGGGTTAAAATAAGTTTAAATTAAATTAATATATCACGTTATAGTGTAAAGTAATTAAGGAATACAACGGAAATGTGGTAGATTTTCTTGGCTGGAGAACACAGCATTCCGATAGGAAATAGTATGGCGACTCATTTAAAATTCCTCCTGCTACAAGGACTTATGCTGAAGGTCTGGCGCAACTCCATAATGGGTCTCAAGGGTGTGCATAGCAATGAATAATTTGTCCAAAATGTAATTAGCAATTTTCCAAATAATTATTTTCCTTTCTCGGGGAGCGTCACAGCACAGCTGTTACAAATACTTGTTTTGAATTTACTTGCAATAAGCCGGTGTAAAAACAATGTGAAAAGGTCCAATTAACTGGAAACATGATCACTTGAGCAGTAGCCATGTGCTTACTATGATATTTACCATTAGGTCTGTGCAGCTCATGTGTTACAAATCTTTTTGCCGCAGTCTATATAATGAGCTGTAATTGACTTCCCTTGAAATGTGTTTCTCCTGGGACATCTGGCCTTGAAACTTCTACCTTGGGATGCTGGCCAGTACCGAGATTCATGGGTGGCAGAGGTAGGAGCAGACGCTTCTGCATAAATAAATCTAAGAAAAATGTCTTCCATACAACCTTCTTGAAAATGTAAATATTTAGAATCATAACTACCTGAACACAATAATATAAATATTGCTCTTAGGGTTAATTGGTTTCAGATTCATGTCTCCATTTGGGCATGGTATTGCTCAAAGTATACTTTTATTCCCCCTCTGATTACCTATAAGGACAACAATCAAAAAGCAAACAAAGTCAATGGACTTTGTTAAAAATGTAAGTGTTACAGTATTAGTGATAAATGTGAGGTATTTAATAGATATTTTGCGTTAATATAATTAGTGTCGAATAGGAGCCTTTGAAAGGAGGTAGCAGAAATCCTGATATCTGTTTTGAACTAAAACCCATCTGGATCAAACATGAAGACAGCTGCTTCTCTTGATAAATGTTATAAACATTTGCAAATAGTTAATCCGGGTAGAATGAATCATGGCACACTTTTATCTTCAAACTTTAAAATGTGTTCCCTGTCTTTGCAGCACTTGCCAATGTGCTCTCTATTTTACATCTCAGAAGCTTTTGAAAATTTAGATCAAACTAAAAATCACTGTACAAGAGACATGACATCATTATTTTGCCGAAACGGCGCATGACATATTTGCTTTCAGTTACTTTGTTTTTTTTCTCATTTACTTCAGGGCATTCCTTCTCGGACCCAACTCATCAAAGAGTAATTAGGCACTGATCAAAAAGATAAAAGCAAATGCTACTTAGCCATGTCATATTAACAACTATCCATGCTAGAGTAATGTGTAGCCAAACCAGTACTAGATTGATAGGGTTTAGTTAAGTAGGGTTTAGTTTTGGAGTTGGAGCTGTAGTAAATATCTCCCTGCCTACCGATAACCTGTGATTATCAGACTGCCGACTGCTAAATGCTGTAAATGTAAATGCAGTGCCATTACATATTACTCTTTACAGATGCTACTAGTCAGACCAGCAGAGGACTCAGGCAACATGCCAAGAAGACTGCAGTATTTTCAGGTTTGGGACCAAAGACAACATTTCCATCATTCCATGTTTCACATTCCAAAGTCAAATCCCCAAGGCCTCTACACCACCCTCTTACTATGAATGAGAATTAATGACGTCGTTCAGTTTTGAACTCACCTGGGCTCCATCTCTCAGCTTTAGGATGCACTCCATAGTGTTGATAGTGATGACCACGGGTTCTGACCCCAGCTTGGTCCATGGCACATGGATACGCAGCTCGTGGATATGGCCGCTCATGAAGGTAAAGGGCAGCTTCAGTTCCTGTGAAGAAACAAAGTATTTGGAAAGAGAGCCAGAGGTGCAACGACTTTAACTTCGGCCTAACCTCACTTGTGCCATGTTATTTCCTGGAGGCAGGAATATGAAGAAAATGACTTGTAGTATTTGTGTGTTTAAAGGTTTTTACAATATTTCCTTCCAATAGCGACACATTACAAATATGTTATGGCTACATTCAAATGAGATTTATTCAGAGGCCTGGGAAACAGTTTGGCCTGCATCTTGAACTACTCTTCCAGTTCCACCCATTAAATCATGAAACTGGACATCCACAAGTCTGTTTCAAATAGCTCCTTGAGTGCAAAAACAATAATAACAATATATTAAGGTATCTTTCTAATACCACCATAGTGATACTAAAAGTAGTAGTAAGTTCTAAAAGTAGGTTTTCATTGACTCTTCTTCAAATAAAAGTTTCCAAGCCCTCCAAGCAATATGGCTAGTTTCACACAAACAACACAAATTCCCAATGCGACTCTTTTCTTAAGGCTGCATACAATAGTAACTTGTATCACAATTGATATTGTGTTAGGTAATTTTTTGGACAGCCCTTCTGAAACTTCAACTAGCATAGGAGACCAATGTAACATTGGTCCTATCCAGATATGACAGCTATAAAAATGTACAGACTTTTAAAGCTGTGGAAGGTAAAACATTGAAGTACATTTATCAACATGTTCACCGTCAACATAGTGCATTATCAGCATACTGTAACACAACACTTTTTTTCATGGTTAGCCTGTTGCAAATGCTGTAGGCTATATGAAGCTATTCATCACAGAGACTTTTGAGATAGAAAAAATAACTGGTGGCGCATAATGATTTCAGATAGAAATTGAACAAGAAGATAAGTGGTTGATCTCAGTATACTATGATTTTTTTCCCCAGACCAACATTAATTGCTATATAAACTGGCAAAACTGAAACAGCTGTACCAACCAATTTCTGGTGTGATAGTCTCCAGAAGAGATACTGCTGTGCTATTTAAAAACTAAAATACAGTATAAAAAAAGTACCTTATATCTGTGTGTAAGTTAATATGGTCTCTCAATCAATGTATAATATCTTGCGATGTTCTTTCAACAAAATTTAAAATATTCACGAAAATACCCAAGTACCCATCTTGTTTTGTCGAAAAATTAACTAGTACGAATAGTACCACTTAGCATACCTGCTCCAGGACATCCAGCTTCAGATCCAACTTGCTGAGCACCACATCCCCGCCCCAGAGGGAGAGCTGCAGGTCTGACGGCTTTAGATTCTTTATGTATTTGTTGACATAGCTCATCAGGAGTGGTGTGACATAGGACTCCAACATCTTGTCCCCATCTACGGTCACAATGAATAAAACACACACACACACACACACACACACACACACACACACACACACCCACATTGGCCAGTTTATGGAGACATC
>JAOPUD010000009.1:10268293-10281026 GCA_027122715.1 Trisopterus minutus
TGAAACAACATCTCGGCTCCTCTATCGGTAGCAGTATAGAATAACTGCCATTTTGAAGCATTAATAAAGTAGTAGTTCATGAATTCATAATTTATAAAGCTATTTCCACATTAATAAGCTATTGATAAACATTTACATCAGCGGTTCTTAAGGACCTTTGGAACTAACCAGAAAATAAAACCTGCATAACTTGCATTCAACAGTCCACCCCTTTAATTTGTTTTCTTCTTCCCCTGGCAGTGTGCCAGTGCAGTGTGCGGTCTGAGGCACATTCCTCATTTCAATTTCATTACATATGAGCAAGCAGAACAAGTAGTTACTTTGCAAGCTTCTTGGAGGAACAACATCATGGTAACAAAACTCTGCCAGGAGTAATAAACTGTAAATACTGTGTCTGTCTGAAGTGGCCGCTGTAATATAAGTGCATTTATGAAAAGCCCTTACTGAAAGCTTCATCCAATCTCGTTAGCATTTCTCTTGATGAAACAGTCAACAAGGTGCCACTCCTTCCAAATGTAGTTATTCCGGCCCAGGCTCTTTGCCGCTCTGCCGAGAAGTTTTTCTCTAACAGCTGGACTGCTGGATCTGAGACGATGCCAAGACAGCTTCAAGTCAAGTCTAGAGTCAGTGATTTCCAAATCTAAGTCAAGTCTAGGTCAAATTTAATTAATTTTAGTATGTTTAAAGTGATCAAATGTGTGACTTGCGTAAACTCATATCATATATCTATGTAGTGTTTTGTTTATTATATTATGTACGTACATCTTGGTTCATTCTACATTATTCCATAAAACAGCAGCATTTTTTTTCTCTTCTCCCTTGCTATTTTTAATGTAGACTTCCTTTGTCTGTATGATAGGGGTGTAATGATACACATATTCAAACCAAAATATGTTGGTACGGGTATAACGGTTTCGATGCACGTTTCATTTCGGTACGTACCGAAATAAAGTTTTTTATTGAGGACCACAATGGAAATAAGTCCTGGACTTTATTGTGTTTTTATCCTCAATTGTATTTGATGTCTTTTCATTGGTGTATTTTTATGCATTTGTTTGATACAATTCAATGAATCAAATCAAAATACATTTTTTAAATAAAAATTAAATAATAAAAACTGCTAGCGAAACTACCGAAAAACATACCGAACCATGACTTAAAAACCGAGGTACGTACCGAATTGTGACTTTAGTGTACCGTTACACCCCTACTGTATGAGATTGAATCAATCAACTCACTGAAGGAATACAACTTCACAGAAGCGATGTCGTAATCAAGCATAATTAAGCATAATAAAGTCTTAGTCGTAATTTAGTCTGAGACAACCTTTGTCATGTGACTGCAATGTCTCTGTTGTAGTATAGAGGAAAGAAGGGTGAACACAATGGATAATGAATACAGGTGAAACCAATAATAGAGAGACAGGAAAACTAGGGGGTTCAAGTGGGGAGAATTAACAATAAAATAGCTAACTATAAATAACTATCGTAGCAGGTAGGGTATGCCAGCAAGAATCTGCAAAGAAACTGTTGTCAAAGAAGCCAGATGAAATCGGATGTGATTTTTCTCATTATGTATATTATGTAACAATGACTACAATTCAATCCAATATCTTTCCTAAAATATACACTTTTGTAACCTTTAGCACTTAAAAAGATATATAAGGTGGATGGACCATGATATTTTATTTTGTTGTGTGTATTAATGCACGATACTCGCTTTACTTGATAAACACAACAGTCAATATATTTACATTGTTGTATTGATTGGCTGTGTGTCAGTGAGTATGTCTGGACTGCTTGCCTGTGTATATAGGTCAATGCTGATACTAAAGTTGTTGAAAATAATAAGATAGAGATAAGATAGAAGATCAATAGACAAAGAGCAAATACTGTAATGCAACATGATCTTAATCATATAAACAAAAACATACACCCAGTGTAAACCTATAGTCGTTATAAATGGCACATAGTAGGATTTATTAACAAAAAAAATAACTATTAAGCATTTTCTGTATTCAAATAAACTTAAAGGGGTAGTTTGGGATTTTGGACATCGGACCTCATTTCCAAGTGAGCCAGTATATTATTTATCATTGGAGACCTTTGCAACACTTTTCATTCAGTCCTTCTAGTTTCAGAAATCGCTGGTGCTAGGCTAGCGCAAGTCGAGGGGATCTGCTAGCCTGCCAATAAAAACTGTTTTACCCACTCTAAAGTTCACCCGAGGCATTCCAATTATAATGCCCGAATATCGATGTAAATGTCTGTGTTGATAGAATAATATTAGAAAAAAAACTATCCTTGTATCGCAACGATCACATTACATTATGGGGGACTACTTTTTAGTCAGGTAAACAGAGAAGCACACTTCAGGTAATATCAGTCCGCCGCTGCCGTAGCCTGCTTCCAACTACAGGGATTATAAACTAAATGCAATGCGATGCAAGGGTAAGTTTATTTCTAACATTATTCTATCAACAGACATTTACATAGACAGTGTCTGGTGTGCCTCGGGTGTGCTGTGAAGTGGGTAAAACTGTTTTTATTGGCAGTCTAGCAGATCCCCTCGACTTGTGCTAGCCTAGCACAATCGATTTCTGCAACTAGAAGGACTGAATGAAAAGTGTTAAAAACTGCCTCCAATTATAAATAACACGCTGGCTCACTTGGAAATGAAGTCTGATGTCCAAAATCCCAAACTACCCCTTTAACTCTGCTTCTCTATCCTCTTTCATCCCTTTCACCCTCTACCCTCCCTCCGCCTTCCCTCCCTCCCTCTAGCCTCCATCCACCCTCTCTCCAGCCTCCATCCACCCTCCCTTCAGCCTCCCTTTAGCCTACCGCCGGCCTCAATCAACCCGCCCTCTTACCTCTCTTGAACCCCCCTCCAGCCTTCCTCCAGCCTACCTCTAGCCTCTTTCCAGCCTTCCTCAAGCCTCCCACCAACCTCCCTTCAGCCTCGCTCCCTGTCAGGCCATGCATGTGGGTGTCCCACAGGGAATTCAAGTAGCACATTGGGTCGGCCACTCTATACCCCCTGTTTAAAGGGATTCATTGCAGACTAATTGGGATAACATGGCTGGAAATGTTGACCTTGGTATTTCTAAACAAGGTTTCAATTAACTTGTAATAAGGCCTCGAAGCCAGGCCCCAGACAGATCCTCCGCCATCAGAGGGAAATGCGAAACATGCCCGGGTTGATGGTTGGCTTTGCTTAACTCTGATTAATCACTACGCGAGGCACCAAGTGGGACTGGCAAAATGATTAGGAGGTAAAACACCCAGGTCTGTTGGCGGCAGCAGTGAGGCCAGTGCTGCCTGTTTTGTCAAGCATGAGTTACTGGCTAGGTTTTCAAACTTTTAATGTTGCAGAAATATATCTTGTTTGTGGGTTTACGTGATCCCTCTTGAAATGTTATAGCGGACTTCAGCTGTGTTAACTGTGTTAACTTCTTGGGGCAGTGGGGGAGAAGCACCCCACCCCCCTCTCCTCTCCCCTGTCCTCCATACATGCGTGAGTGTGTATACATGACTTGTATAGAGTGTGTGTTTAGAGGGCGTGCTCTGCTTGATGACACGATATACCCTTGTTGCTTCAGCGGGGCTCTGTGCCATGAAATGAATAAATGTTTATCTCATGTGGAAGTATGAAAGACGGGTGACTTAATCCATCAACCTAAATAAGGACATCTTATTTGCATTAGTGGCATTTCAAGTATAGAAGACTTTGACTCGATGCCCGTTTGCAATCCATCTGGTGCCCCTACAGTACACAAAGGCTGGGTTATGATACTGAGTACTGGGCAGATAATCAAACGGAATGGATCAATGACGCGTCAAGAAGATTCTGCCCTTCATTCTTCCAACAAAAGCTGCCGTTCTAAAACCCCGGGCTATCATTAGATATGGCTTTAAAGTATCGATACTTTGAAGGGGTTTATTGTTTCACGTTCTGATGTGTACAAATGAACTCAACTAAAGGTTCTCAGATCTGCCTGCCAGCAGATCTAATCCAGCAGGTTGAAGTGGGCCAGAGCCGATGCTTTGGTTTTCGCGGTAACAGAACTGAACTGACCCAACTGATGAGAGGCGAAGTAGAAGTAGGAGAAGAATTAAGAAGCTTCTGGCTTAGTAGTCGGTTGACTACGGTGCTTCACGGTCATCTGGACCTTTGAGGGAAACCAAGTGACCCTGTGGTGAATCACTGCTCTTTCAAGACGGGACAGGACAGCACGCAGTGGCCCGCTGAGCCGCCGGATCAACACAGGAACGGAGGCGGGCCGCGCAGGGTGAGTTGAACAGTCTGACGTCCTACAACACGGCTGGGGAGTTCTCTCTCTCCCCCCCCCCCCCCAACCCCCCTGCGTTCTCTTCACGTTGCTGTGAAATCCCGGGAGTCTGACTGTTTTGTGTCATTCTACACCGCCTCTATCCTCCACTTTCCAGCTTTCTTTTCGTATCTCTTCATTTCTGCTTCCTTTTCCTTTCACTTCCTGTTGTTTTCTTTCCTCTCCTCTCCTTTCACTTCCTCTCCTTTCCCTGGCTTTCCTTTCCCTTCTCGTCTTCCGTCTTCTTCCTCTTCTTCCTCCCTGCTCTCCATCTCCCTCCCCTCGTTCAAATGATCACGACTCTAAAGAATGTCTCTCTGCAAGTGGTTAGCATACGGCCGCTTTGAAGAGAGGTCCAAGTAGCTGCTTTTGTCTGGGCTTTGTTGTTCTAAATGCTCGCTGTATTAAATCACCTCTGTAGCTCGGTCCATAGACCTGCTTCCATCCATCCAAACATGCACGCACACACACACACACACACACACAGGCACACAGGCGCACACAGGCGTACACACACACACACACACACGCACTACAGGGCCCATCATTCTATGTGAACACATACAAAACACAATACAATACAATATGAACACTCGTCACATCTTATAATTTACGCTTCCAATGGTTATATTGTATGTACATGTATATTGTATCTATCCTTTTGTTTATTTTATGTATTTTTATTTGTCTCCTTTAGTGTATCATATCGTCAGTGTGACGGCCCCATGCTGACTTCATGAGGACATTTATAACACACACACACTCCTAGCTTCTTTATATATATAGGAAGTCAGCCTGCTGTGGAACTCTGGTTGAGGAACTGAGCATAGTCACAATTGGTATTGTTATAATTGTTTTAGGGAAATTATATCATCAACATGACACTTCCTTGAACGTTGCAACGGTTCTGTGACAGTTAGTGAGCTGCACTCTGTCAACCGTGTTTAAAGGTCAAAGAGCTCCCTCCGAAGTCCCGTGGGAACGACCCTCTCTTCCTGAGGATGAAAAATGCACTCCACCGCGCCCTGTTGTCATCAGCAACTCTCTTTACAGAATCACACGTTTACCCTAATATCCAGGTCACAGGAAGTGATAGGAAGGACACACTGATTGGATTATCTGCAACACCAAATAAACCAACATAGAAGTATACATTTTTTAACGACAACCACGTTTCACACACATAAGCAATACGTCCCTGGAAGACCCCAGAGGTCTCGTGTTTACTTTTTAATTCAAAACATTTACATTGATATTTTTACTGGCAGTCTTTAAAAAGAGTTTAATAAAACTTTAACAGACTTGAAAGGGGCTGCTGTAAACTGGATGAGGAAACGCACCTTTCATTTATTGCAAGGCATAAACAGTAGTTTATGGCTAGACTTTTACTGCCATATTGCATAACTAGAATTGCCTTTTGAAAAGGGGTTGGGTTGTGTCCAAGAGGCAGATGACCTTATGGAATAGAAAGATCTTCATGAATCTTTACAAAGTCAACGTGCTGTAAAGTCATACTTAGGCCCTAGTCTAATCCTGCCCCCCAGATATATTGGCTATTTTCCTGGTTTTTGCTTTGTAGAGCTGTTGTAGAGTCCATGTGATTCTCATGAACAGAAAAGCTGAGAATTGACCCAAGACAAAAGAGCATCGAGACTTCCCCTTATCAGAACCCTATTCTCCATGGGCAGCCTTCACCTCAGCCCTACAGACAAGGTAGGCCTATCTGCCTTTTGTCAAACAGCCCCCTTCATTTTATGGCTTTATCACCCTTTGTGAGCACCTCCTAGTCCGCGATATCGTTCAAAGGTGCATGCCCCCAAAGATAACAGTTTACAGTAGTTAATTGGTGATTAAACGGCAAGATGTCCTTGTAAAATCTCGCTACTAGTGTTATGCTGCTTCAAGAAAAGCTTTTTTTTTAAGGTGAACTAACTTTGTTTTTTTATTGGGATACAAAGAACATTTGTTTGCTTTAAAGGACATTATGGGGTTTTGTGGTGAGTGCTGCTCAAAGCTATAAAAGAGACCCATGTTATTATGTCACGGTGGCATGGAGCGAAACGTCTATCAGATCTGAACTCTGTCAACCTGCTGCTAATCTCTTTCAGCGATCAGAACCCACCCCTCTGACACCCTGCTGCGATGTCTCTCAGGTACAGCAACACAGTTGGTCCGGCAGATATGTGTAAGCCATTATGAGAAGGTTTGCCAGCCATTGCAGCCCGGGCCAGAGCTCTAAAGCCTTGTAATTACATTTTAATCAGCAGTGCCTGTTGGAAATACCTAGAGTAATTAGCTTTATTCTTTCCACTCTTCCTATAATCTTGTCCTGTTGTGTGAGGGGCTGGACCGCGCGGGGAGAAGAGAAACAGTGCAGAGTCTTTTTTTTCGATAATATGGAATGAATTACAAAAAAAAAAATACAAAAAGAAAATGACGTAAAGCTGGATGGAAGAACAGACCCCCCGCTCCTCCTCACCCCTACAACTTTGGGGACCACCTGAGATCTATTCCGGGGCTTGTTTCCTTTGATTAGGACGGTTATGGGAGCGCTGTGTCAATATAAAAGAGTCTGTCCAGACAGTTGAACAGTGTTTATTTGCTGTGCCACCTGTGTTTCCATGCCAGGGGGCTGAGGTTGTAATGGGCAGGGGGGGGGAATTGAGAGGGTGAACAAGGTACCGTTAACCCACAGCCACTGCTGGGATTGGCTCAAGAGCCAAGGGTCTGTCACGTAGTATACATTTCTTTTTTTATCAGACCTCAAAATACATCTTAATCCCCTCTTCCACTGATGAGAGGCCAGTTAAGCCAACAGTTTAATAGGCTGGACACCAAGGAGCACCCCGCAAAACTCCAAGCACTGGAGTCAAAAGAGTGTGCACCCAGTAATCCCTGTTGCCTTTACCTCTCTCACCACCCTCTCTCTCTTTCTCTCCCTCGCGTAAGCTCCATCAGGTTCTCCTCCTCACTTACCCATCTGTTTCTCTATCTTTCTTCCTCGCATTTCCCAAGTCTATCCATCCGATTGCCCCTCTCTCTCCATCCACTCCTATCTCTCTCTCTCTCTCTATCTTTCCCTGTCTCTCTATCTCTGACTCTCTCTGTATTTCCCTTTATGTCTCCCTGTCTTTAGGTCTCTCGCATTCTCTCTCTCTCTATCTGTGTCTTTCCCTGTCTCTCTCTCGCACGTCTCCCTTCTCTGTCAAATATTTATGGCTGATGCTAGATAAGATTGAGCCATGGATCCCTCAGAGCCAGCAGCTGCAGACCTTTGCTCACAATAAAGTGTGAGATGCGTTCCAGGCAGGGAGGGGGTGGGTGTAGTTGGGGGGGTTGCTGTGTTGCGTTTGGAGCTCATCCTACTCCTCTTACGATGGGAGGGCTGGACTCACTCAGCCCCAGCGGTGAGGAGGAGAGTCCCAGTGATAGCAATCACCCTCTGGGCTCAGCTAGGCCCACGTTTATCTCACCAGAGATGAGCCGAGTCTCATCACGTTGAACATTTTGGTTCTTTCCACAGGAAGTAAAGACAGTAACATTGGCAGGAAAATGTCACCTTCAATACTTCATTCTGCGCTGACGAAGGTTGCCAGGGCCTTGCCATTGTTTGCCCGTTCAGTTATACTGCAGGCCTGCTTTATTGCTTTATTTCAGGGAATTTATTGTGAGTCACATCTTGAATGATTATCAAACTGCCGGTCAAATATGATATCTATTGATGTGTAATGTAATCCCACTGTTTTATGTTTAATGCCCCTGTATATGAATGCGTGTCTGCATGCGTGTTCATGACAGCTCATCAGCTCACTGCTGACATGTGCTGACCGCCACTATGTCCCCTTCTGCTGCCCGCCACCCTACCTTGCTTCCTGCACCGCCAATGTGTAACGCGCCTGTATATGCATGATACCATCAATGCCCAAGTTTGACCTTTGCTAAACCTAATGTTTTAATAAACAGGAAATCCTGTCTCGTGATCAGACGTGCTGGCAGTATGCTAAATATCCCCCTCTCCCAGCCCAAACCCTCCCGAGACTTAAAGAGCATGTTCTGTGAATGAATGTTTCCTACCGTGTCGATGTCTCTTTTTGTAGTGCATAAATCAGCCCGATTAAATGCCAGCCCTAATCCAGCTGAACACACTGTGACCTGTCATAGTTGGACCCAAAATGGCCTCCTCGCCAGTCAGCTCATGAGTGGAAAATTAATCTTGTTTAATAAAATAGAACACCATCTGGGCTTCACCATCAAAATTGTTACAATATGTGAAAGACGCCCACCGCCAAACCCCCCCCCCCCCCCAAAAAAAAGTATATTAACCTCACATAACCCAGGAAAAACTGTGGCTGAACAAACAGTGTGGAAGGGCAAGCTGGGATGGAGACACTGCACCGGGGGAAACGACAGAGGATAACTGGCTATAAAAGCAGCCACTATACTTCCATGTGACATTTCCTCCCTTTTAATCCTCTTCTCAATTGCAGCAATATTCTGTTGACGTGAGACATAAACATTTCTAATCGCCATTACATGACCATATCAAACAATGTTATCTCATCGGCATATTGAGCTAGGCTTATCAAGCGCTCCTCCAGATAATAATTCAATGTATCTGCAAGTTCAGAAGCAATATGGGGCCACTTATCATCGTCAGAGTTGACATCGCTATCAGCCACCACGCCACCTGAGTGAGGAACTGCCTGGTCTGTCTGGTCCGTCTGTCTGTCTTTCTGTCTCTGCATTGTTGTGCTTTCAGAGCAAAACAACGCGCTTGGTGCCCTCTGTTGGACAACGGTGAGAAGGAAAACAACAAACACCAGGCCAGGGGAAGCTGTTATCAGAACTACTGTTGTTGATTACATTTTTTTGTTGTCTAGGGCTTTAGGTCTTTGACTTTTTTCAAAACTTCTTGTGTTTAGGTTTTGTTTGACTGACTTCCTGCTAAAACAAATCCAGCAGTGTGTCTGGCAACGCCATGCGAGTCTAGTGGTGTCTCAAACCCCATCTCCTTTGCAGCCGTCGTTAACTCAGACCCCGGCACTGTCTAATTAATATCTGTGTCTGTGAGCGATTAAGAAGGATCCTGCCCGGAGCAAGCGATCTATTGGAGACAAAGCGGTTCTGTCTCCAATAGTCTGGTGGTTGCCAGACTCCCACTGAAACAAAACAAAGGCAGTGTGACCGTTTCCAGTCCACCTCAGGTGCAAAATGTATATGTCCAGAGAATTGATTGTACACTTTAATGACCACGGACTGTGTCAATTAAACCCTTTTTTTGTGTTTGTTTTGGGTTTGCACCGGAGACAACCATTTACCTTGTCTGTCTGCGTGGTGTTGACTCTGCCCTGCCGCTCCTCCTACACCTCTCCACCGTCACCACGGACACCGCCCTCACGTCTCTGCCACTCTGAATTTATCTATGTGTCCATATGTCTCTACCATGTCTAAATACATAGTGTATCCCTGTACTTATATGTTGATGCTGCTTGCTGCTTCTTGTGTGTGTGCGTGGGTGCGTGTGCATGTGTATAACAAATATGTGCACCCCCCTCTGGTTGTAAGTGAGAGATTATTGCTGTGCAGCAAAGGAGAGCGAATGTCCCTCAGTGAGGCCGACTCCTGTGATCATATAAACGATAAGCACCTCCCCCGTACTATCTGAACTACACATCAGCTCACTGCTGACATGTGGTGACCACCACTCTGCTGCTTCCCCGGCTGCTGCCCGCCGTCCTACCTGCCTTACTGCACCTCCGATGGCCACCGGTCCCTCACTGATGACCCTGCTGCAAAATGGCCCATTAGAGCAAATGAGGGTGGGGGAGAGAGGGCGAGAGAAAGAAAGAGAGTGTTTGAGATGCAAGAGTGGGGTTATTATGGAAGGGCAAATTGCTTTACAGCTCTGGGATGGGTCAAGGCGATGGATTATATCGACTGGCGGAGATAAGGCCAGGGTTGTTTTTTCGATAAACAGTTGCCAACCGACAAACCGTCTCACATTAGAGACACTAAATGTATAGTGTTTGATTGCACTTGCCTCTTGCATCCTCATGATTCATCATGAAATGCAAATAAATGTAAACCTATATAAACACATATTTATTCTATTTATCTATTTATATAACGGTGTTGACAGTTTTTCAGTCTAAATAGTTTTTTTTTCCAGGTCAACAGCATAGATACACACTAATAGGTCTAAATATTTACAAACACTATCTCTTATTATCTTGTCTCCTTCCCTCATCTGCCTGGGCCATCAGTGACAGTGCAGTGCAAAGGTAAACTGTTTATTGGCACCATTCTCATCCTCCTCCAGCAGAGAAAGAGCAGTGCATAGCGACATAATGAATCCATTGCCTACGAGCGTCTTTATCTTAGTGATAGTCCGATAGCTAGCTACCAACACTGTTTGGAAATGTCTTAGTACCTCTTTGAGATAAGCGGGGCAGAACCCGAGTGCAGCTCAAAGGGTAGTAGGAGCAGAGCGCAATGGCTGTCCGGTGTTAAAAAATGACCCATCACACCCATCACTTGAATCACTTATCCATTATCTCCATTATCAGCTTGCTGTTACACTGCATGGCACTTAGCCTTTTAGCCCCCAATTCATCCCCTATATATTGCTCCTGGACCAAGAGTTGAATTCGATATTGTAATGTAGAGAACCCTTTTTTTCCTTGTTGGCTGCTCTGTTGCGGGATTTACCAGTCAGTTGGACTGGGCTTTGGCTCAAAATAACGGTTTATCTTTAACAACAATATTTTTGTATCCAATGGCCGAATAGCGGTATGATATTATATGTTCATAGAAGAAATCGAATAACGGCTAATTGTGCTGCTTATATTTTTACGCTAGTTTTTCTTTCCATAACAGTTCATACAGAGAATACACTGACTGCATGCGTCTAGCTGGCCATCATGGAATATTTTTTTAAAAATAGAAGTTGGGCGTTCACATGTTACTTTTGTGCCGATGCTGCTGCTACGTTAGCTACGGCTAACAACCTTGGGCCAGCTCAGTTGTCACACGGTGTCACCCCATTCTGAGCCTCTGTTGAGCCTCTGTTTGTGTTCTGGCTAGACATCATCTATAATGAGCTCTGATTAGTTAACTCGCCTAAATGCTTCTTCTATTTCTGGTCTACATTCATCTGAGTGCCAAGTTCTGCCGGCCCATTGCTGGACCACCACGTACCACGGCCCACAAGCCACCACCACCAACACCAACACCCCCGCGTCTGAGGTGTCTGGGCTGAGTGGGGGGGGGATCACCGCTAGGGCAGAGAAGGCAGTCCACAAGTTCAAACCCATTACTAATTTGTGTTTTCATGAATTGACATATATATACACCTGGTGACGAACCAAATGGCAGCAGCCACCACTAGCACCACCACCACCTCTTCCCCCACCACCTCCACCACCACCTTGCCCAACTCTACCACCCCCACTCTTAACCAAACCCGAGGATTGATGAACTCGGACCTCCGACCTGCGCTCCAGCAACGACCTGCACCTGACCAGACGTCACCCTGTTCTATTTTCCAATAGAAAGGATGAGGTGAACCAATGGTATGGCGGCATCAGGGAACAGACTGTCTTAGACCTTTTCCAGTCTGGCCCAGCAACGTTGAGCAGCTCTGTTTGTTTACCCCCCCCCCCCCCCCCCCCCTTGTCCTTCTCTGACTTTGGCGATGACTTCAGCTTGGGGGCCGAGCAGCGGCTGGTCTTAGCTTGAGCTCCTTGAGATGGAAATCTATTTTTGACAAAGCAACAACTTGCAGAATGGGCAGCGTGGGGAGAAGGGGAAGGGGCCATACAGATCAGTGGCTTGATCTGGTCCCTGTCGCAATTCCCAATGCTGGACCGTAACAGCCAGAATAGCGTTTCTATCCATATTCTGTCCAAGTTCTGAACATTCCCAACATTCAGTAGCCAACTTCTATGCATTCCAATTCACGTCCCGAGGTGCTAACAACGCAGGGAGTTGTTGTTTCATAACATCTCCCTATCCCCACATCACTACTCCCAGTCATTGCGATATTTCAGTTGAATTGTTTTGTAGTGCTTTTCCTGGAGGGAGTTGTTTTGGAACAGTATATGTATTCTGGGAACTCTACACGTAGGCCCAGGCCTATGCATGGAGATCTGGATGCATGGTCAGACAAACAATTCTGCAGAGACCTGGCCTGTGTCTAGTGCCTGTGTACGTAGCCTATATGCGTGGGAGTCATTCCACATGTGTTCCAGTGTGCGTGTGTGTGTGTGTGTGTGTGCGCATGAGCCCCCTCTGACAGTCTTCCGTGGAGGCTCTTGTTGCCACGGTGTCAGTAGGCACACGCAGGCTAACGTGCTAATGTGGAGAAACACCTTCACCCTCCAACTCCACCCCCGACCCCCCCCC
>JAOPUD010000009.1:10317771-10338486 GCA_027122715.1 Trisopterus minutus
ACACACACACACACACACACACACACACACACACACACACACACACACACACACACACACACACACACACACCGAAAACAAACACAGGCGCACACACACACACACACACCAAGACAAAGACACACACACACACACACACACTCACACACACCACTGCCATCTGCTTGGCTCAGTGAATGTCACAATGACCCAGCCCCCCTGTCCCCTGTCCCCTCCAAGGTGCCAGGGTGGAGTCTCCCATCAAAAGAGTATTCTGGGAGATTCTGGTCGGGCTTCCGTCTGTCTGGTCTCTTCCCAACCTCCCAGATCTCATCATCCCCGAGATAGCCTGGTGGCCTAGGTGTCCATTCACACGTACATACACATGTACACATGTACACATGTACACACACACACACACACACACACACACACACACACACACACACACACACACACACAGGTGTATGGGGAATGCAGACGGAATAGAGTTATGAGTGGCAATACCTCATTGAAAATCTGGAACACACGTGCTGCTAGGCAGAGACAAAAGGGGAAAAAACACAGTCACACATTCACATTCACTCACATACACAGACATACGAGAATGTGCACGGGCACATGAGCTTGCAAAGAGGCAGGCTTGATGGGAAACACGAGAGGGCTGCTTAGGTGTTTCCATCCAATAGGAGATGACATGCTGGCCAGACTATTGGATTAGACTCTGAATAAAGTGGGCACATTTCTCCCTCCCATGAGCCACTCTGTTTCCTTCCTTCCTCCGTTGTTTTGCTTCCAGGCTACGAGCAGTGACAAGGCTTCTTCGGCGTGTTGAGCTACTAAGAGGGTAATGGCCCTCCCTGCTGCATAAAATCAAGTCTTAACTCACTGCTAATGTTTGTGTGACACATAACTGATCATAGTGTAACCCTAGTGGGCATGTAGAGTAATCAGATATGGACTAGTTCTAGGTTTGTAAGGAGGGAAAGAATAAAATGACAACACAATGATTAACTGGAGCCACAGGTTACTTTTAGATTAACTGTATTCAACCATGTAGAAAAAACTTTATAAAATAGATTTTAATGCAAGTGTAGCCCATGCTATTTCAGGGTATCTGATATATGTATATATATTATGTATGTGTGTATATATGATGTATATATATTATTATAATATATATAATATAGTGTGTATCTGTGATATATATATTTCCCAGTATATATTCCCGACGGCCCTAACTGAAACGGTTCACTAGAGACCGTGTTTTGTTGACGCTCGCTAAAGGGCAAAACATGCGACAGGCGGTAGCGTCATCGCAGCGCGACAGAACCGGCGTTGTTCTCGGCTGAACGTGTAGAGAGAGAGAGAGATCGAGACGGGAGAAAATAGACTTGAAGAAGGAGCGAACGGATAGAATTGAGGAGTGAACGTGAAAACTTGAAGAGCGAACATAGAATTGAAGAGTGAATGTAGAAACTTGAAGAGAAACGAAGAAAAATAAATAGAAGATACGGAGGAGGATTTGACGATACTTAGAACAAAAAAAAAAACGTTGCATTGGAAGTGAACGGCGGGAAAGTCCTGACTTGTTTGTACCCCCCCGTTCTGGGAGAGCCCGGACCCACGCTAAAGTAGCCTGCCAGCCTGCTCAAGAACGGTTGATCGTAGCGTAGCGGTAGGAACGGAACGCCCCCCCCCCCCTTTTCATTGAATCGAGTTCACTTAGGCTTTGCTGGGTACCCATTTTATTTAGTTTGTTATTTTTCTTGGGGACCTCTTTTGGGTTCAGCGTTTTAGGTTCAGTGTTAATTGTATTGTGTGAATAATCTTTGATTTATTCTGATCGTTCGTTAGATAAAAGGTCAAACGTGCCTCACTGTGTCTGTGTGTTATTCCTTTTATCAGAGTTTACAAGCCAGTCTCCTTATAACCTGGAATTGATGCACCACTGCATTGTGTTAGATTACCTTTAACAATACAGTTGGTTACATAAAGTGGCGAGCTAGCCAGGACTGGTTATATACTCTGATCAGAGGAATTCATATTTTCCTTATATATTCACCGCTACAATATTTTGCATGATAGAGAACCTAAGGTCAAGATGGAATATTGTAACCGCTATGATGTGCATGGACAGAGCTGCCTTTTTGTCTCTGGTATTGACGAAACGTATTCAGATGACTATATTATTGAGATTTTTGAGGCACATGGTGGCATAGTGAAATGCATAAGAGTCCCTGATGAAGTAGATAAACCTAATGGGAGGGTTCTGGTTCAGTACAGAGATGAAAGGTCAGTAGCTCGTATAGATCCAGACTTCTTAGACACAACGTTTAGTCCTGATGATTCTAATGTATCATGGCACGTCACCGCCATACAAGAAGAGATGGCTCAGAAACCTGAGGAACAAAGTAACCTAGACTAACTAAAGTTTGCTGAAGCGGTTGCAGGCCTAAGCAAGACCTGTCTGATCCAGATGCTCCAAACTCAGCTTTCCAACCTTCAGATGGGTGGTGATACAGCAAGGGATGAGGACACAAACAACAATGTGCCTGAGACGCCTCAGAGGCCGTCATATCTTGATGAGAGCCTCATCAATCCCCCCAGTGTCCAGAGAGTAGTTGTCGAGCATGTAATAAAAACTGAATCTCAGTCCTCGTATGTCAGCAAAATCCGCACCTTCTCGGGAAGAACGCCAAAGCCCAATGGAGAAGTTGATTATGAGACGTGGCACACTCAAGTAGAACTGTTATTAAGTGTCCCTTCCAGCCCAGATACCCAGAAGGTCAGAAAGATTTTAGAGAGCTTGTTGAGCCCAGCTAGTGACCTAGTCAAAAGCCTTGGCATCGACTCCCCGCCTGCACTCTACCTCACTCAGCTTGACGCAGCTTTTGGGGTAGCAGCAGATGGAGAAGAGCTGTATGCAGCATTCCTGGGCACAAATCAGAACGCTGGGGAGCAATCCTCTGACTACTTAAATCGCCTACACCTGATGCTTGACAAAGCTATTACGGGGGGAGGACTGTCCATTGAAAGTTCACACAAGCAACTCATCAGACAATTCTGTAGGGGTTGCTGGGATCAGACAATGCTCATTGAGCTCCAGCTTGAGCACATGAAGGCTAACCCCCCATCCTTCCCTGAGCTGTTGCTACTCCTCAGAAGGCAGGAAGACCGACGGTTGACAAAACTGAACAGAATGAAGAAGCACCTCGGAAGCGCCAAAGCTATGTCTCACATGCACTCAGTCTATGGCCTGTCCCACTGTGATGAGGAGTCAGATGAAACTCAAGCTGTTTTAAGCCCGAAGGCAGCCAAAAAGAGCCTAACTGAGACTCAGAAACTCGCCCAGGAAGTGGCTGACCTAAAGAAACAGCTTGCTTCCTACAAGCCAGCATCGAAGCCCAGCGAACCACAACATGTAGAGAACCTCAATGAAAATGCTGTTAGGGGGAACTGTATGGTCTCAAATGTGACAAACCGCAGGATCGGCATGAACACTTCCAACATTCCCCGAGCCTGGTTCTGTTTTAAATGTGGAGAAGATGGCCGCATTGCCGCCCTATGTTCAAACGAGCCAAACCCTGCTGCTGTACACCAGAAGAACCTTGAGCTCAGGGAAAGACGTGACCAATGGAGGATGCAGCATCAGGGCCAGCCGGAGTTCTCGTTAAACCTGTAAGGGCTTCTGCTGTGGGACGTTCAGAAGCCGTGTACCCCCCTTTATCTAGTCCCATTTCAACCAACCTGAAAGCGAATGTAGTGAGGGCCGAACAATATGCCCAGAATGGCTCACCCCTCGACTACAGACCCTTACCCAATGGTCTTGTAGGGCCACGTTGCAGCACGACAGCCCTTGTTGAAGGCAACCAGTGTAAATGTATTTTAGACACCGGGTTGCAGGTTACTACGGTCTCAGAGACCTTTTATTCAGACCATCTCTCATCCTTCCCTGTTGAACCTATTAACGCACTGCTTGAGATTTTGGGTGCTGGGGGACAGCGTGTCCCTTACATAGGTTACATCCAAGTCCTTATATCACTCCCAAAGAGTGTTACTGGCATAGAAGAGAAGATTTCCTCCCTGGTTCTCATTGTACCTGACTGTGACTTTAACAGTGAGATTCCCTTACTGGTTGGGACCAATGTACTTGACAGATTGTACCAGAACGGAGTTAAACGAGAAGGGCTGAAATTCCTACAGGGGCGTGAACTCAGTGACGAATGTCTCATGCTATTCCAGTACATTGCTCAGACTCACAGTGAAGAGGAGGAAGCAAGGCCAGTGAAGTTGCTTGGACGTTACCCAGTCGTCATTCCAGCTGGACAAAGAGTGTGTGTACTAGGAGGTGTCAAGATAAAGACATCCCCACCTCTCACGTCATATGCAATGGAGCCTCCTGCAAACCCTCCTCTGCCAGGTGGCATTTTCCTAGTACCAACACTACTGGACGTTCCCTATCAGTCCTTCAGCAAAGTCCCTGTCCTTCTTCGCAATATGAGTTCACACGACATCACATTGCATCCAAACCGTGTCATAGCAAAGATGATGATGGCTCAGTGTGTGATGCCCGTGAAACCCCATGACACTCCTATATCCTGTGGCCTCCAGACAGTGGATACAGAAGCCCCCCCAAGTGACAAAGTATCATGCAGCCTGGAAGATTCTCCCATTCCAGCAGAGTGGAAGAAACGCATCACAGACAAATTGAATACCATACCTGAGGTATTCGCAGTTGATGACTTAACCCATGGTCGCACCTCTGCAGTCAAACACAGGATAAGACTTCAGGATGAGACCCCTTTCAAGGAGAGGCCCCGGCCGATTCACCCATGTGATAGAGAAGCTGTTAAGCAGCATCTTCGAGAGCTACTGGAGGCAGGGATCATAAGGGAATCAGAGAGCCCGTTTGCTTCCCCTATAGTAGTGGTGAAAAAGAAAAACGGGAAGATCAGACTGTGTGTGGACTATCGGAAACTGAACATGCGCACTATCAAAGACGCGTACGCTCTTCCCAATATCGAAGAAACATTCTCGGCCCTTAGTGGAGCTAAATGGTTCTCTGTTATGGATCTCAAGTCAGGTTATTATCAAGTTGAACTTGCCGAAGAAGACAAACACAAGACCGCATTCACATGCCCGCTGGGTTTTTGGGAATTTAACCGCATGCCACAGGGTGTTACCAATGCACCCTCCACATTCCAGCGGTTAATGGAGAGATGTGTGGGAGACCTGCACCTGAACGAAGTCTTGGTCTTCCTAGACGATCTGATTGTCTTCTCAGACACCTTGGAGGAGCACGAAAACAGGTTGATGAAAGTGCTGAACAGACTCAAGGACTACGGGCTGAAGTTGTCCCCAGACAAATGTAACTTCTTCCAGTCCTCCGTGAGGTATCTGGGCCACATTGTAGATGCTCGTGGCGTCCACACTGACCCTGAGAAGATATCGGCCTTAAAAGACTGGCCCAGGCCCACCAATCGTAAAGAGCTCAAGTGCTTCTTAGGCTTTGCGGGGTACTATAGGCGCTTCGTACAAGGCTATTCGAAAATAGCAAAGCAGTTGAATGGCCTCACTGCTGGCTATGTGGCTACAAGGAAAAGGGGAAAGGACTATAAGAAGCAAAAACCTCACACTTCAGTGAGCCCCAGCCAGCCTTTCGGAAGTGAATGGACACAGGACTGTGAAACCGCTTTCAGAACACTCATAGACAGGTTGACCTCAGCACCTGTACTGGCTTTCGCCAACCCTAACCTCCCTTACGTTCTCCACACAGACGCCTGTGGAGAAGGCCTTGGTGCAGCCATTTACCAAGAGCATGAAGGGACACTTAGGGCCATAGCCTATGCTAGCCGAGGGCTATCAAAAAGTGAACGCAACTACCCGACGCACAAGCTTGAATACTTAGCACTGAAGTGGGCTGTGTGTGAGAAGTTCCATGATTATCTGTATGGTACAGAATTCACAGTCCTTACTGACAACAATCCTCTCACCTCTCACACTGTGTTGACCTCTGCAAAACTCGATGCAGCAGGTCACCGCTGGTTAGCAGCTCTGTCAACGTACCGTTTTGAAGTAAAGTATCGGCCTGGTAATACAAATCAAGATGCAGATGGGCTGTCAAGGCGCCCCCAGGAACCCTCACAAGAAGATGATGCTTTCCTCCAGGAAAAAGAGAGGATCGAGGAGCTTCATCAACGTGTGCTGGACGGGAATCACAAAGTACTCTCAGAGGACACCTTCACTGCCCTCTGCCAAAGACACTCAGTAAGACTGGTGTCCTGTGAATACCCCCCGGAACCCCTCGCCTTAACAGAGTCCCTAGCGGTGGACCCCTCCGCCATTCCCCTGAGTTACACCTGCCTTGCACAAAAAACTGTTCCAGGGATGACTCAAGAGGATTGGCACAATTCACAGAGGGCAGACCTGTCCATAAGGCGTGTCATCCAACTCATTGAGAGAGACACTAAGCCCTCGTTCAGAGAGACTAAATTAGAGCTACCAGAGGTGAGGCTCTTCCTCAGAGAGTGGAATCGACTTGAACTCAAAGATGGAGTCTTGTTCAGGAGATATGTTGACAGAGGAACAGAAGGCTACCAGTTAGTCTTGCCCGAGAAATACAGAGCCAAAGCACTAGAAGGTGTTCATGATGAAGTGGGGCACCTCGGTTTTGAGCGCGCCCTTAACCTGGCCCGCGCCCGATTCTACTGGCCAAAGATGGCTCAAGCAGTCGATGTGAAGTGTCACACATGTGAGAGGTGTTTCAGAAGAAAAACAAACCCTGAGAGGGCTGCCCCAATGATGAACATCAGTACAAGTTACCCTCTTGAATTAGTCTGCATGGACTATTTGTCTATCGAACCAGACAACAAAGATACACGAAATGTATTGGTGATTACAGACCATTTCACTAAGTTTGCTGTGGCAATTCCCACAGAAGACCAAAGAGCAAGAACTGTAGCTAAAGCGCTCTGGGAGAACTTCATCGTTCACTACGGGTTCCCATAGCGACCATAGCGACCAGGGAAGGGATTTTTAAAGGTACACCATCAAAGAGCTGTGTTCCCTGATAGGAGCAGAAAAAGTGAGGACTACCCCCTATCATCCTCGCGGGAACCCAGTCGAAAGATTCAACAGAACCCTGCTCGGCATGCTTGGAACGCTGGAGGACAAAGACAAGTACCACTGGAGAGACTTTGTGAAGCCACTTGTCCACGCATATAATTGCACAAGGAACAACACCACCGGCTACTCGCCTTATGAGCTGATGTTTGGCAGACAACCGACCCTTCCCATCGACCTCATTCTGGGATTCCAGCAACAGGGGAATCCTGCCAGGACTCACTCTGAGTATGTAAAGAGCCTTCGAGAACGGCTGCGGGAAAGCTATGCTCTAGCTGCAGAGAGTGCACGGAAGATGGGAGAGAAGAACAAGACAAGGTTCAACGCCAAGGTCAGAGCAGCAGAACTGATGGCAGGTGACAGGGTCTTGGTGCGAAATGTCAACATCAGAGGGAAACACAAGCTTGCAGACAAATGGGAGAGAGGGACCTATACAGTCGAGAAGAGGATGGGAGATGGACCGGTTTATGTCGTCAAGCCGGAAAAGGGTGGCGGCCCTCTACGCACCCTCCACAGGGACCTCCTCTTGCCATGTGGGTTCCTACCTGTCACCGATGGGAAGGAAGCTGAGCAAAAAGGGCCCTCAAAGGTGATGAAGTTGAGATCCGGAGGGCGGCCAACGATGGATACAAGAGGCAACATGCTGAGTCATGAAGAGGATGTTGACGTCTGCAGCAGCAGTGATGAAGAGGAGCTTGTGGTGGTGCACAGGCCCGAAGTGACTGTGATGGGACCCTTCATCAAGACTGTGGAAAGGAGTGTCGAGAGAAGACCCCGCAGACTCAGATCAGACTCCTACTGCTGAGAGCTTAGAAGCTGCCATTGGCAATATTCGCCATGCCATAGACTGCTCACTCCAGGGAGAGCGTCAGGAACATGCAGTGGAGCCTCTTCATGATAACCTTGAGCCTGTGGATACAGATCAACGACATGAGTGTGATAACAGATCACATCTCACGGCTGAGGAGGAAGAAGTGGCAGCGGCTATCAATCCTCTGCTTCAAGCTGAACAGTCAGGAAACATAGGAACACAAGCTGAAATCAGGAGATCAAGCAGACCGCGACAACGGCCTGATAGACTGCACTACGACACCCTTGGGAGACCCTTGATCCTGGCCATTGTTGCCTTCTGCAAGAGTCTGGAAGGCCTCCTCCAGGGTCCTGCCAAGTGGCAGGCGCATGAAGGGACTCATGCGTTCTAGGGGGGGAGTATGTAGCCCATGCTATTTCAGGGTATCTGATATATGTATATATATTATGTATGTGTGTATATATGATGTATATATATTATTATAATATATATAATATAGTGTGTATCTGTGATATATATATTTCCCAGTATATATTCCCGACGGCCCTAACTGAAACGGTTCACTAGAGACCGTGTTTTGTTGACGCTCGCTAAAGGGCAAAACATGCGACAGGCGGTAGCGTCATCGCAGCGCGACAGAACCGGCGTTGTTCTCGGCTGAACGTGTAGAGAGAGAGAGAGATCGAGACGGGAGAAAATAGACTTGAAGAAGGAGCGAACGGATAGAATTGAGGAGTGAACGTGAAAACTTGAAGAGCGAACATAGAATTGAAGAGTGAATGTAGAAACTTGAAGAGAAACGAAGAAAAATAAATAGAAGATACGGAGGAGGATTTGACGATACTTAGAACAAAAAAAAAAACGTTGCATTGGAAGTGAACGGCGGGAAAGTCCTGACTTGTTTGTACCCCCCCGTTCTGGGAGAGCCCGGACCCACGCTAAAGTAGCCTGCCAGCCTGCTCAAGAACGGTTGATCGTAGCGTAGCGGTAGGAACGGAACGCCCCCCCCCCCCTTTTCATTGAATCGAGTTCACTTAGGCTTTGCTGGGTACCCATTTTATTTAGTTTGTTATTTTTCTTGGGGACCTCTTTTGGGTTCAGCGTTTTAGGTTCAGTGTTAATTGTATTGTGTGAATAATCTTTGATTTATTCTGATCGTTCGTTAGATAAAAGGTCAAACGTGCCTCACTGTGTCTGTGTGTTATTCCTTTTATCAGAGTTTACAAGCCAGTCTCCTTATAACCTGGAATTGATGCACCACTGCATTGTGTTAGATTACCTTTAACATCACAGTTGGTTACACAAGAAATCAACAATATTCAGGAATTTCACAATTTAGACCATAACATTAGGTCAGAAACAATTATCTTTAAACACCATAAAATGGCTGAAAAATGGCCATAAGAGAAAATATAAACAAAAATAAATTCATTGCATGTGTTCCTTTAATTTCCTTGGTTCAGCCAGTTCAGCATACTTTAGTCAAAAAAGGGGAATGTCAAGTCAGAAGTCAAAAAGTCAAAGTCAATTGGTCATGTGTGGTGCTTCGGAGTGCTTTCACCTGATATCCTCAAGTGATGGATGTAAAGGAAGATTGGTATCCTCTTCGGCACAGGTGATATCGGTCCACTCCTTTGGATAAGGAGGTATCTTCACTAGCTCTCCACCCGTTCGTCAAGGGGAATTCGATCCAGACTCTCAAGGGTTTACAAGGACTCCAAAAAACCTAGCCTATATGAAAACACGCTATTACTACATGGATCTTACAATAATACTCTTTATGGCCATAATGGATATCAGAATCCTCAACATACTGTTGAAACACCATAGTAATACAATGAATGAATTATCTTTTTTAACTGTACAGCATTTTTCCACATATGAAATGTATGAATCTGTTGACTAAATATGAATTATATTTAGCTATTTATCATGAATCACAATCACTTAAACTCTTAACCATGAAATATTAGATAAACCTTAATTAACTATGTGTGTTTTTACTGTGTAACATAAAACACATCTTACAGGCTACACCTCAACATATTAGATTTAAGGCTATATAAGTGCATATAGAACAGTCTTTTTAAACATACGCTACGTACCATTAGCACAAGTAGTGTGTAACAGAGCACACATGCTCAAATTTTAACGTAACAACACCACAAAAGTAAAGTTAAATAAATTGAGCAGCCAAGTAAAATGGCTTAGCTTCATATTTTCTATCAGATTATCTGTGTAATAATGTGCTTTAATTGTAGCTTCAACTACGTACAACAGTTAACATAGTCAGGTTCACACACAGAATCAGCGGTAGAATTACGAGTTTCCTACTGAGCCTCGTGGTAAGTCACAGCATGGTAACACAAAGCATGGCTAGCATGGTTAGCAATGAGCATTAGCTTTAGCTTCATGAACTCACCGAACTTCGCCGGCCCGAAAATAATAAAAATCCCGGTGCTTGGCCATCAATTCCCTCACTCCCACTTGGGTTTTGTTTCCCTTCAACTTCCACTCCGTTTTTATACAGTTTTATAACTGACATTTCTACAATTTGACTTGTTTTCTCAGCTCGTTTTACTTGTCTGCTGGTGTTGACGTTCTGGCTGCGCATTCACAACAGCTACGTGAAAGGCGGGGCTTACTTCCCTCTACCCATTAGGAGGTCTGTATTCTTAGATACTGCCCATAAGACTCCAGTATGAGCAAAATCACTGATGGACAGCTTAATAACCTAACAGGTAAACAATATGAGAATTAAGGGAATGGTACAGAAAGGGGAAACTTGGAGAGATAAGTATATAATATGGAAATAAAAGAATATAACAGGGCCCAATTTTCTACTGGGTTTCAGTAGCGATACAGGTTTAATATGATCATACTTCACAGGCATACGAAAAATCACACATGCATGTTAATGGGATCAACCCTTTTGAACAACTTAAGATACAGTGAGAGGGACAATGACAGTCAGACTGTCCTCAATTATGACAAAATACATTTTCACCTTCTCCACAAGCTCCTTAAAGTACACCATAGAAATGGTACTCCTCATTACCACTGCTACAAATGACTACTTTCTGAAGGCTGTTTAAGGAGCCTGCAGTGACAATAATGATCCTGGATGAGAAGGTCTCTTCGTTGTTCCTCCTTATGGTCAGATTTATTTTACTATTTTATTTTATTAGTTAAATGTTCACCAAGAGGCAAAATCCCCACACTGTGATCCGTGCAGTCATCACAAACTCTATCTTCCTCATCACGAGGACTTCATATCCATTTGTTATTGAGCTTCTATTAAGTCTGCTCCCCTGGGTTCCTTCAGTCCAATAATCGCCTGATCTGCTCTCTGACCTGCGAGCCACAGGTCCGTCCGTTCGCTCTGTGGAACAACTTATTCCTCTCTGCACAGAGCAACCCACAGTGAGTGATACGTCACAAGTTCCCGGAATACTTGATGACTTGAGGTAACACATGCAGGTCCATCGATCCATAAATAAATCCACATAAATCCATTTGTTCAGTCACCCGTCCATGCACATCTATCCACCCATTCCCATCCCCACATCCCTCCATGGATCAAAACATCCATTCATTTATTTCGAACAGGGTTAGGGTTAGGGCTACAGTAGCTTTAAGTTATCAATAGTAATATTGTCAATACCAGAGGTCCATCACTTCCAGATGCTTTCAGATGGTACCAGAACACCTGGAGGCATTAACTCCCATCTACCCAGTTCGCACTGCTAATTAAAACGAGACAATCTGGGCATTACTGGCCATTATCAGCGCTTCAATCCGACAGCACCTGCAGCACCAACGCAGATCACTGCTAACAACTAGAGGACCTCAGAGTCAATTAACCACAAAGAGAAGGAACTCTTTCCACAAGGACAATGAATGAGTGGACTTTTTGGGTTATTACCCAACACAGTTTGACAGATGCAGCCTGTTGTGTGTTTAGTGACTAGGCAAGATGGGGGAACATGTGTGTGTGTGTCTGTGTATGTGTTTGTGGTGGGTGGTTGTGTGAGGGGGCTGGGGTAGGGGCTAGTAAAGAACATTAACTTGGCTATGTTTCATAAGCTGAATAAACCACTCTGGGGTGTCCTGTTATTAGAAAATAATGCACAACCAAACAGGACACCCCATCATAGTTCACTCCTACATAACTTGGTGTAATGTTGATCATCAGATATTCTATTGTTTAGTTATATGATCGCTGATGTTATGCAACATAACAGATTGCTTAAATATTTATTCAGTGGATCAGGGGAGAACGCTTATCCTCACACTTGAGCTTGAACATTTGAGCATTTGAGGAATATACATGGATATATTTGGAGATTTCATGTGCATTATGTACAATTATGAATTTCAATATTGGTGCTGACAACCAGCAATGTAATTTTTCGTTGAAATGTAAGTGTTTAACAAAACGTTAACAAGTCAACGTAAAAACTTCTGTGTGGTCTTCTGTATGGTTCTAGTTTGATGATGTCATAAAATGTCAGCTGAGTTGTCTGCCAACCTCGGAAAAACAAAACGACCCCAGTCTGACTCTAATTCTGGCTGGAGGGAGCAACACGCACACTGTGTCACACGCACACTGTGTCACACACACACGCACACGCACACGCACACACACACACACACACACACACACACACACACACATATACACACACACATACACACACAATCTCACACTCTCATACAGCACACAAACAGCACACACACATCCACCACTATTCTCTGCTCATACTTTGAAGTTTGGAAAAATGTGTTATTGTGTCCCCGGGAGAGTTGGGGGGCACCACCACCCCCCTCCGCACTAGTCGCCAGAGGCTGATCTAATGGACACAGTGTGTGTGTGTGTGTGTATGTGAGTGTGTGAGTGTGTTCATGTACGAATGTATGTATGAACAAATCGATCGATCTATTTTGGACTTGTGTGTGAGCAATATGACCTTGAGCTTGGCAAAAATGCCACCATAGACGTATGATGACAGAGCTAAATGCATAGGTTGTTGCTATGGTGATTGTAAACATGATTGGGCTTGTGTGTGTGTGTGTGTGTGTGTGTGTGTGTGTGTGTGTGTGTGTGTGTGTTTATGTGTATACAATTGTGTTTGTTGGTTTCCCTTTAGACCACAGACCAGAATCTCCATGACACGGACTGAATATTAATTACGTAATATGAAGGATCCAACTCTCTCCCTCATCTACATAAAATATTAGGCTGAGATTTGTTAAGATCCCAGGTTAATTGTTGACATCGTCTGTATCCAGATGTAAATCAGCCCTGATTTGTGTTAAACTCACCCTCTCTTGCAGTGTAGACGCATTCTGAAATTGGGCAGTTGGCCATCAATTGACATCGATTATAATCCAAATGATTGTTTAGCAGCTTCCACAGCTGTATCTTTGTTTTGAATGTTTTATCGCTTGAGGTCTGGTACATGGCTGATTAACATCCCAACAAGATAAAGTCATGGGATCTTAACAAACCGGCCAAATCCTTTAACACAGCATCCCCCTCCCCCCCATGGACTCCCCCTACTCTTCCCACACTCCACCACTCAGCCATGTTCAAGTAACCAGTGCCTCATTAAGAGTGGAGAACAATGCTTTATGTTGTGATATTTGCCCCCTTATCCCATTGGTCATGGTCCTGTCATGCAGCTCCTTCCCTGTTACTGTCCTCACCAATGTGTTCTTCTATCTGTGCAGACCCTTTCAGAGTACTCTGTCAGCACGTAAGAAAAATACTATCAGCACGTTGCCTTGTCTATGTTGTCTGTGCAAACCTGTTGAGATGTTTTGGCACCAGGTTACTATCAGTCCTTATCCGTCTTTCCTCCTGGGCTTGTGTAACAAGCTTTCTTATCTCTGAGTCTCCTTGAAGCGAATAAACAGGCTTTTCTTCTCCTCTTCCGAACACCAAAATATCTTACACTAGGAAATATTTGGATGTTTGCTTTACTACAAACAAATATACAACTTTGTCTACTAAAGTCCAAAGACCTCCATAATGGTTATTGGTGTCATATACATTACTATTCATTTAAACTGATATGAATGATGATTTTCTGCTGTAATTTGATGTGATGCATATTAAGCAATATTTGAATAAGTTATTGCACGAAAGAACAGGGTGCTTGCTAATGGTTGCATGAAGCCTCAACATTTGGCTTGAACAGTGTGGTAGTAATGAAGATGCAGCATCCCCTGTCTCTGTGGAGAGTCCCTAATGAGCTGGATCAATACGATATAATCAAATAATCCATATTAATGGGTGTTGCTGTATTCATTTTTATCATGCGAAAAATAAAACTTTCTTCTCAAAGTCCAAAGGGGCATATTTCTACTAATCTACCAACGAAATATAATTGTTACCTTATTTTCACCAATATGGAGAGTGAGACGATCATATTGATTCGAAATAATTACCAGAAGATGAGTGTCACGCATATGCACACACGCATGCAGGCATGCGCGCACTCAAGCACATTTGTCAAGAGAGAGAGCTGCAAAGAGTGGAAAAGAGCAACATTTTTAATTAAACAACCAAAAAACATGTCCTATCTCTCTGCTCACTCCCTCCATACGTTTCTCGGCCATTGAAAATTGTTACATTTCATGCACCTGTGATTGAAAGACAAGATTGATTCCCCGAAAGCTATATTTATACTGGGAAGGGCTGCTACCACACAACACTCCTTTCAGAGCTTCTAAACAGTATAGCCCGTGTGATATTTGAAGTTATTATTCCGCTATTTTACATACTGGGTGATATCTACCATCCTCTGCATCTTTTATAATCACATGATAGGACAGATGCAACACACACACGGTTCTGCTTTATATCAAACACATAGCAACATGAGCTGGCATTCGAGTGTCAGCCTCAATTTGAGGCAGCCTAACACAACACAGCCAAGTTATAAATATCAGCAACACCACATTGTTCTAGATACCAGAATAGCAGAAGAAGAAAGCAAGAATAATTTAATACATTGATCACTTCTACTCATGATGTGATCATTTGCATAGAGGAATGTGTGGGTGATAAGTATTTTTGGCACATTTGGCATGATGGGAATGATTATTATTGTGCCCATAGATAAGCGATGGGAGGAATGGTGTTAGGGGGGCAGGGGGCGGTAGGGGGGTGGCAGGAATCTTCCCACTCTGTTTAAGTAGAATTGATTGTAACAGATGGAAATGTGCGATGACATGGAACGCCTGCTTAGTAACAGAGTTTCACATACACATTCACGCAGAGCCTGTAGGAACTGATGCAGCTTCACGCTCAAATCAACGCTCCACAGTTTACATATTCTGTCTGGCATGCAAACACACACACACATATACATACACACACACACACACACACACACACATACCACGCGCGCGCACACACACACACACACACAGACACACACACACCGACACACACCGACACACACCGACACACACCGACACACATACACACACACACACACACACATAAACAAACACACACACCACCAAACACAGCCTGCGTCGTGACAGCAAATTCTCCCTATCCTGACACTTTTCTCCCTTATTAATTTCAAGCAAACAAATATCAACTCTTCGTCAGTTGTTTTTCCTCACCCAAGACCTTCGTCCGTCTCCAAGAGCCTGGGACTGTGGCGTGATGCTCTGCTGGAGGCTGATGCGAGCAGCAGAGTTTTCTCATTACCTTTCACTAACGACTGGACAGTGTGCAGTCTTTATGCCATCTGTGTTAAGCTCCTCAGCAGGCAGCGGCTGGAGCGCCTTGCCTTGCATCCATCAGCCCAGTCAGATGGTAATGATGCAGCTGAGCCACAGGGATGGGGGATGAGGGCCAGACATCTTCATCTTCCTCCTCAGGTGGCCGGATGACCTACACACAAACACACACAGACAGACACACAACCACACACACACAGATGAACATGCACGCACACACGCACATAGACAGACACAGACCGATGCACACATACACAGTTGAAAACGCACACATGCACAAAGACGCACACAGGCAAATCCCCACGAGCAGACCATATGAACACGCAGGCACACTCACACATGCACTCACATGGACAGACACCCTTGCACCCTTGCACACACACACACACACACACACACACACACACACACAGTCTCTCTCTATCACTCTATCACTCTCTCTCAGTCATACACACACACACAAGGTCGTAAATTCCTCACAAAAGCAGAGCGGCTCTAGTGCTTTTAATATTTTTTTCCTGTACTTACCTTTCCCCCAAGTCTGTTACCCAATAATGACTTGGGCCATGTTGTATTTCACTAATGGATGGCTCGCTGCTAATGGACACCACTGTTGTGGTATAAAGCACTAAAAGCACCAGCAAGGGTCTCTTAGCTGCTTTCTGCTGTTCCTGTCACCCCACTTGAATGGGGAAACGTTGACTTCTGTTCTTTTGCGGTTGTTTTTGTTGCCAATTTCTTTGTTGTGGTAAAATGTCACTTTAGCCAAATTTAATTAATTTATCATTTTTCTGTGCCAGTGTAAATACAGTCACCTTTGGACTTCGTCCCACATAAATGGGCCAATTAAAGGAAATGGATTTAGTTGACTTATGAGAGTCAGGGAAAGTAAGATTTAACTCTGGGGTTATGCAGCTAAGCCCAATGCCGTTTCTCATTCCTCCTGTCTTCATTAAAAGGACCTCGGAGGTATGTGATTCACCATCACTCCGACCTGCACCTCAATTAGTCTGTACAGGACAGCGACGGGCAGATAGAGAAGGAAAGAAAACCAGCTTCCTTGTAGCTCATTATCCTCAGATCCTTCCTTGTAGCTCATTAACACCCAGATTGATAACAAGAGTTTGGTGAAACGTACAATAGATAGCAAAGCTCCCTAAAGTCTCAAATGGACTTACTGTGACACATTTGGTTGAGATATTGAGTTTTCCTTCAGTAAAGTTTTTGTTGTTTCTCATTCTTCTGACTAATGTACTTATTAAGTCTTTTTGGATAAAAGCGTCTGCTACATACCCTAAATGTAAGTGTAAATACAAAGCCAATTCATCTTTATGGATTATATTGATTTGCGTTGAATTGTACGGCAGTCCTTGAGGTCCTTGTCATATGTTCTTTATTGGTTAGGGTTAGTGTCCTGGTGTCCTCGCATACCAATATCATTCTGTCCCTTTGACATCCAGGGGATTTTTGAATTTATTTGTAATAAATGTCAAGGATGCCTTGGGCAAAATATTGTTGTGTGTGTGTATGTGTGTGTGTGTACTTAATATTTAACACAAACAGATTTTGTTGTCCCCATATTCAAGTTCTCCCTTGCATTTTCTTTTTCAGATTCAAGATTCACACCAATGTTAGAGTTTAGATTACAAATATATTTTTTATCATGTCCAAAATTAAGTTACCTGCCTAGTCTGAAATTTGATCTAGAACCATGCTATGGTTTCAGTTAGGTTTCCAGATTGATTACAAGCACACGTTCGTTTCCCCATTAAATTGCTAATGTAGCCCAACAGGCCATACTGTGAAGACTGATTGATTGAACATGGCAGCTATGAATGGTTGACATGGTGCTTGTCAATCAACGGAGATCTTGTGTCACTTGCTGAAGTGTCCCCTTTATTTACCCATCAGCTTACAAGTTTGATACCGTCTCAATCTGCAAAGGTTAGCTCTATTTGAGAGCACTTCAAATAAGGACATATTCTACACACGAAGAATGAGGAAATAGTAGTTTGTTCTCTTTTAATAGTTTGCTTCATCAACATATCTGAAGTCAACGTGTTGCATCACTACACTTACACATTGAGACCCTTACATGAGAGATACTGCTGGAGTTTCTTCAGACATTTTCATCACAACAAGTATAAGTGAAGAGTAGACCACACTTTTAATATAATGACTTGTGACCTCCAACGATTTTACACGACCACTGAAACCTCTATGCCTATATGGCATCTGACATTCTTTATAAGGTCCTCGATACACTTATCTCGTTTTTTGGGCTGCGGGTGACACGTTTGTCTACACATTATTGCACTGAGCTACGTAGATTTAGACATCATTACAGAACTGGGCACAACCGTGCCTTTACATTCAAACATTTCAGCACCCTGGACAGCTCTTCATGCAGCGACATGCCAACACAAACCGTTTCTAAAACACCTCAGAACTGCCCTTTGCATCGTGACACGCCCTCTAGTTTATTGACTCGTTCAGACTGTGTTCGCTCGGGGAACTTCGGCTCATGTTGGACAAGCTCACCATCAGTGACTTCACCTTGTGTGCGTAATAGTTTCTCAGATTGACCGACGGCACCTCTTTGATACCCTCGTCGAAATCGCAGCTCCTCATCGCGATCTCCAACTGCTTCTGCCGCTTGTAAAACAGGGAAAACTTGTTGAAGATCAGCGTGATCGGAAGCACCACCACCAGGATCCCGGCCAGGATGCACGCCGACGCCGTCAGCTTCCCCGCGATGGACGTGGGCACCACGTCCCCGTAGCCCACCGTGGTCATGCTCACCGTGGCCCACCACCAGCACGCCGGGATGGTGGACAGGTCCTCGCTGTCCTCCTTCTCCACGGTGTACGCCATCACGGAGAAGAAGGACACGCCCACGGCCAGGTAGAGCAGCAGCAGGCCCACCTCCTTGTAACTGTTCTTCAGCGTGGCGCCCAGCGAGCGCAGCCCTGTGGAGTGGCGCGCCAGCTTCAGGATGCGGAATATCCTCATCAGCCGCAGCACCTGCGCCACGCGGCCCAGGTTGGCCAGCGCCGGGCTGCTCTCCGCCACCAGGTTGATGACCAGCGTGAGGTAGAAGGGCAGGATGGACACCAGGTCGATGACGTTCAGCGGGTGCTCGAAGAAGCGCAGGAGGTCGGGCGCCACCACGAAGCGGGCCGCCAGCTCGAAGGTGAACCAGCCGATGCCGACGTGCTCCACCGTCTCGAAGCGGGGGTCCTCCAGCAGCTGGCCCTCGGCGTCCACCAGGCTGTACTCGCTCATGCTGTTCATGCACATGGTGGCGATGGAGCCCAGCACCACCAGGATGGACAGGATGCTGATGACGCGGCTGGCCACCGAGTAGCCCGGGTTGTCCAGCATCAGCCAGACGTGGCGCCGGGCGCTGCCCAGCGGCTGCTTGTCGAACTTGGACGCGTCGTTGTAGAACTCCAGCAGCTCGTCGAAGGACGAGGTGGTGCTGCCCTCCTCGGAGCGGTCCTCCCAGTCCTCGTGGCGCTCCGGGTCCATCTTGCGGCAGTGGTAGGCGTTGCTGCAGCACGAGTCGATGAAGAACTCGTTGATGCCCCAGTACTCGATCTCCTGGCTGAAGGAGAAGATGCAGAGCTCGGCCATGACGTGCAGCCGGCCCGTGTTGTAGAAGTTGAGCACGTAGGGGAAGAGCGCCGGGTTGCGGTCGAAGTAGAACTCCTTCTCGGCGTCGTCGTAGTCGTCACAGAGCTCCATGATGGACTCCTTGGACCGGCAGGTGAGCAGGCGCGCCAGCCGGGTCTCGGGGAAGCGGGACAGCGTGTTGGACCACAGCTTCTTCTTGAAGCCGCCCACGTTGATGCGTATGGCGGCGTCCTCCTGGATGTAGGCCCCGGCGCCCAGCCCCCCGGCGCCCTGACCCAGAGTCATGTCTGGGAGGAAGTGGGGAGACCGGAGGGTCAACTGCTACTGCTGCTGCTGTTACTATACTAGTGCAGTGATAACCATGCATGTCCTATACGCACAGACACACACATTTACAAACACATACACATGCAAGTTTATACGCACACACAGCACACGGACACACACATGGACGCACACACAGCACACACGCACGCACGTGTGCGCACACACACACACACACACACGCACACGAAATTACAAACACATACACATATACACAACACAGACACAAGCGCGCACACAAACAAACAAACACATACGCACTGGCACACGCACTCACCTAGACGCACAGGCGTTCACACAGAAAACTTTGAGTTCAAGGCAATGGACGCTCTAAACAGGTTCCCATTGTTTTTTCTAAATCAATTATCACTCCGTTATTATGATGATCAAACTTTGCTTATCTTAGGATAACACGACAATGGAATAAACAACATAAATGTATTTTTGGATGTAGGCAAGATAGTCTACTTACTTTACTGGGCGCTAAGTACACCGTTTCTCCACGAAAACACGCGGCGTGTCATTGAACCTGTTGGCATTCTCAAGGTTATTTAGTGTTTGAAACTTGAAACAAGTTTTGCCCGAGAAGACGATCAGCTGTCCTTTTCTTTGTTGCCTAATCGACATCGAAGAAGACCGCTCCCTTTGTTGTCTACGAATATAGAATATACATTAAATACAACGCGATGCTTTCGCTACACTTCACATTTGAAACTGTTTACGATCACGGAAAACACGAGTCGATCAACTGGTCCTCCCCTTTTCAGATATCCGATTGTACAGTCACAGAGCAGCGCACTCACACGCACACACGCCTCGACGGCTTATTTTGTTTGTGCGAGGGAATTCCTTCCTCCCGTCGCCCTCGCTCTCCATCCCACAGTGGTCTCTCTATCTGTTGCTGCGCAGCAACACGTAGCTCAGTGCACCGCCCCCCACTGACACCACACCACCCCACCCACCCCTTTCCTGGAGTGATCTCAACATCTCCGTGATGCCGAGTAGAGAGAGAGAGAGAGAGAGAGAGAGAGAGCGAGAGAGAGAGAGAGAGAGAGAGAGAGAGAGAGAGAGAGAGAGAG
>JAOPUD010000009.1:10362207-10381054 GCA_027122715.1 Trisopterus minutus
ACACGCACACGCACACGCTTACTCATAGCGGAAAGATATAACTGGATGGAGAGATGGAAAGATAAGAGAGATGGATAGAGAGGTAGATAGATGGAGCGGTAGAGCGATGGATGATAGTTGGAGGGACAGATGCAGATGGATGGATGGATAGATGGAGAGAGGTAAATGGAAGGCGAGGTGGAAGGATTGATGGGACAGATGGATGGACGGATGCGTGCTTCACATCTATTGTCTAGTGAAGCCTGTGGTTAAACTGATTAATTGGATGTTTTCTCCCAGCCCAGAGAATGCAGTGTGAATACTCATCAGGTGGCATTCAACCGCAGGAGATATGCCATTAATTAATTATGTAATCATGTAAATGAGAAAAAACCAGGGGGAGGAAATTAAATATCCTTTGAGTGCTTTCGTTCTCAATCTTCTCAATGATTGTCTGGAACTACCAATTGTGTATGGACCACGTTGTTCCCCACAGCAACTATTATCCAAACCACGGCTGCCATATGAGGAACTCTCAAGGATTTAATTATATTGAATGAGCAAATCAAATATACATATTGTCTTTCAACCCCCAACAGCGAGAACATGATTTAAGGGAGAGTATATTTAACACGGACTAGCACACTCCATCCAGTCCGAGCTGTGTTAGCAAGAGCACAGGAGCTTCTTCATCAAGCCGGTTCTATAGTACTCGCAAAGACAACCCTGGACTCGCAAAGACAGCCCTGGACTCGCAAAGACAGCCCTGGGCTTTTCCCATTAGAGGCCGGCCATTCATTTCATTTCTGCGCCACAGACATTTGTTTCAATTAAAGCTCTAGGCTCTCGGCCTGCCCACTGTGTCTGTGTCTGAGGCTGAGGGGATGGAAGTCACGACTCCCTGGCCGCGGTTCCACCGACTGGTCACAGAATGTTTAGCAGCTGTTGGACGGGGTATTGTGTGTGTGTGTGTGTGTGTGTGAGATATAAGTTCCTGCCCTGGTACTGTGGATGGAAAATGAGCAAGCTGCTAGAATCTCCTCTTAAGACCAATGCCTTTTTGTACATTGTCCCTGACAAATCGACAAACACACACACACACACATCAACATACAGAGCATTTCTCCATGGAGTGTACGCATGAGCGACCACCTTCCACGTCCCCCTTTGGAAGGCTATATTGTGACCCCTTATTTCTCCCCATCCCTTTCCAGTTTGTGGAGGTGCTCCTCTTCTGCGTGCTGCTCTACCTGTACAAGATGAGGAGGCTGAAGCACGTGGTGGTGGTGCTGCTGATGGTGGCCCTGCTCGGTACGCTACTAGCGCACGTGCACCGGCGTGTGACGGATCTCACCGTAGTAGTAGACCGCCCAGGGATTCACTGTTGCCTGGCTACCAAAAACAGGCCCATCATGATTCCATTATCCGGCTCCAAAACCATAACCAAGAGGTCTGGCGCCGGTGCAGACAGAACACTACATTTGGGGGGGGGGCGCGCGCTGTGTTAGTATTTGTGGTGCCGCAGTAGTAGTAACCGTGGTATCCATGATACATCATTTTGGATAATTTTGTTGCTGAGCGTTCACTGGCCGGGCACATGTGCCAGATGTAATCAAGGGAGAGACAGGCTTTCCAGAAGCCCTGTTATAGAAACAAGTGCATGTGTTGGATAATTGATTTAAACTACCATATAGCTGTCCCTGCGCCTCCCTGCTCTAGGAAATATAGCAGTTAATCAATGCGAGTGCTATGATATTACTGATAACATGCTATCCTGACAGTGGCAAATTACATTCCACTTTCATCGCCACATGTTACAATTATCTTTTAATGGGGTGCAGTTGTATTAAAGTGTTACATGTTTTGACACCATGAGCTCCAGGATTAATATCATTAATAATGCAATAAACAATCAAAGTGCATGGTGGCTTTCAGGGGATAAAAACACTGCTTTGTACTAAGTGTTGTGGGCTGTGTGCTGGCAGCGTCGATGACAGTGATCTCGGTCAAAGCCGTGTCCGGGATGATCACAGAGTCCATCAAGGGCAACCTGCAGCTGCTCTACCCCATCTTCTACGTGATGCTGGTCGTCATGGTCGTCTCCTGTGCCTTCCAGATCAAGTCAGTCTCTCTCACCCCCCCTTTGTCCCTCTGAGGCAGCTGAAATCCCCCCCCCCCAAAAAAAATCACAGCAACCGATTTATTTGGTGCTTTCCAGTATTCTGATCCCGATTAAAATAACTAAATTAAAATGGATGGACATTAAAATGTCCCATCATACTATCACCCTTGCTGCTTCTACGACCAAAGTCAGTATCTTAGCACTTTTTCTGTTGCTAATAAAATAAACACCCACTTTTTTGTCACAGATTTCTCAATCAGGCAATGAAAATGTTTGATGCCACAGAAGTTGTCCCCATCAACTTTGTTTTTTTCACTGCAAGCGCCATTGTTGCAGGTAGGTCTACTCCAAAGCTGTGAATGTTTATATTGGGGTATCCTTCAACCATATAATTTTCTATCTAGTTTGACATATGTGATTGCAAATACGGTGTAGGAAAAGTATTGCCTCAGCTTCTATGGTTCTACGGGTAAGAAAAGAGAAAGAAAGGAAGCCACTGCTCAAAGACAGCGATTTTGATTTCCTGAAACTTGAATCTTAAACATCCTGCAGGGCCCATCCTTATTGACGCATAGAACAATAACTTGCAGAGGAATTGTCGCGGTAGCGCTAACAGCCTGTGGTGTTAGGAAGTGGTTACCCTGTGCCAGACTCATCACAAGGTCCAAATGCCACCAAAATAATTGAACGAATGTACAAACTGGAAAACCACAGAGAAAAGACAATAGACACTGGGGCAACATATGAGAGAAAGTTGTAAAGTTGGCGCTGAGGGCAGAATGCATCAACTCTGATGCGTTATGGGAAAACACGTTAGCAGATGCAATCACTTTAGTGCCACAGAAATCGGTGCCATTGATGCCAAATGGGTGGGTTGAATTTCGGCTCACTTTCAGTTGGATGAGAGACTATTCAAGTCTGCCATTTTGTGTCTAGGACTTTTTTATATCGTCCCTGCTTGTGTCCTACTAATAAATAGACTGTTGGAACAAATGATCCAGATTGCTCTTTCGTAACACGTAATGCAAATTAAAGTGCTTTACTGTAATGTGGAAATATTTTTTCATTTTGTGTATTCCAGGAATAGTGTTTTACCAGGAGTTTGACGGCTTGGCACCACTGGATATCAGCATGTTTCTCTTGGGGTAAATATTGAATCAGTGTCACACCCAGTTCCATTACGCTACAGACACGCAGGCTATCGATTCAACCCATGACATCCTTTCATTTTCCTGCAGCTGTCTCTTGTCTTTCTTCGGCGTGTTCCTGATAGCCAGAAACCGAACACAAATAAAACCACAAGATCGCACTTTTATCACAATGGATAAAGTCCCCGGTAAGCATGTTGGTCCGATCCATTTGGTCACTGGTCGAGGTACGCTTGCAGTCCGTCTCTTGCTCCCCTCAGCTGCACTAATGAGGCCTGCTCTCTCCGCCTGGACAGGAAGGAGGTACACAGAGTCTGTCCAGCCCGAGGCCAGCACTTCAACATATGGATCCCTGGCAGGCAGCTTTTTGTGCAGCAGGGCTGGCCAATCAGACGACGGTTAGAACCATCTGTTGGACCTTCTTGAGTGGCTGTGCTGCCCTCCCTGGATTCACTGAACGCAGCACACAGCGAAGAACTTTGTATAAAAGAAAAAATATATTTATTTCAAAAAAGGAATTGGTGTGTGTGTGTGTATATATATATATATATATATATATATACACACACACACACACACATACACACATACACACACACAAACCAGTGGTATTTTTGGCCACAACTCGCGCATTACATGTTGTGCAATAATTATTTTTGTTGTGACATTAACGAGTGGCAGAAATATTACTTTTATGCTTGAAGCAGTTCTTTTGAGTTAATAATAAGTTCAAGAAGAAGACTTGGTGCGAAACAGCTCAGGATAAAAAGCATACAGAATGCACAAAAGATCACATGTAAATCTTCCAGCACTGTTTTATTTGAAGGGACCAAACCACCCCAACAAACACAATCCGTTCTAGCTTTAATAATATAGGTTCTTTGTACAGTTCTAAATATCTCCATAACCACAGCAATGATGTAGTGTAATTGTATAGTCAGAAGACCAGGAAAGTATGTGGTTTAAACATTGTCTACAGATCGCGTTAAGCAATTCGATTTAAGTCAGTGCTTTTACGCCCTCTTCTGGCAGAGGGAAGTCATGACACTGGTCAGGCATACTGCTGCTTCTGGTTCAAATCACTGCGCATCCAATACATTATTAAGAGGCTAACGTTTGCATAATATTCATTAAGCATCCATTGAGAATGATTAACAAGAGGAGTACATGAGGTAATGGTCCTAAAATACTGATAAAGTAGGATAACTCTTGTATAACAATGAGATGAAGCAACAGGTGTGGCCTTTTTTTTTTTGTACCACATTGTAATGCTTAGTGAGCATTTTCTCTGGGTAAACCTCCAATAATCATAGCTCACAAAGACAGCCCATGAAATCCCATTTTATTGGTTTATAAGCGCATTTTAATAACCTACCATAAACAGCCATCTTTACCTCAGGTCACCATGTCAACTGCACAGAAAAGTGTGTTAGGAAAAGTTAAGCGTTGCCAAGCAACAACCCTCTAATTGACCTCCTACACATACTGTATGTGGGCACCCGGGGTTCATGCAAGGTGGAACTTCACCGATAGATAAATGTTGATGCCCCTTCTGCATACAGGCTTGACTTTGTTGATGGATTGTTTACACTGCAGGAAAATGGAGGGATGCCATTGGCCCTTGGATGGCACTTCTAAAGAGTCACTCAAAATCGCTGCCTCAAATTCAAATCAAACAAGGACTTAATTGGAATGGCACAAATATTGATTCGTATCATACGACTTTCAACTTAAATTCCAGGCCATTTGAATATTTTTGGATGAAAAGTAATTAAAAGATTACTTATCATCCCACCAAAGTAAATTGTTTTTACAATTTTGAGCCCATCCTTCGGAAAAAATACAAAAATAAAAACAATTGTTTAAACAGAAGAATGGTTACTTCCTCACCCATATGTCAAATTAAATGGTATCCATTTATACCGTGCTTAAGCGTGCAATAATGTCCCATGCACACATCTGCTGTCACTCAAATAAACCACCAGAAACTCATCTTGTATAACTTGAGGTCAATGTAGCCATCCAAGGACCACCATGGAGAGGGACTGTCTCAGTGACACCCGCTGCTCCCACCAACGGGGGTTCAACTCACCGGACCTCGGCGCACAGCCCCAGGATCAGGCCTCTACGTTGATCTTGGCCCAGCGGTAGTGGAGGGCGCTGGGGTTCCTCAGGAGCACCAGGCCCCTCTGCTCCGCAGGCTGAGCCACCAGGGTGTGGACCAGGCCCTCCAGGCTGACCAGGCCCAGCGCCTCACCGCAGCCGGCCGAGAGGGAGAAGTCTCCCTGGGTGACCCAGCCCAGCGCCACTCGTGAGCAGTGGGACGTGACGCTGGGCAGAGGGTCAGGCCACAGGCCTAACACCAGGTTTGTGGGAGAGGAGGATGAGGGGCCCTCAGCCGGGGCGGGGGGGCAGGGCGGGCTGGCGGACGTCTGGCTCCCCACGGCACCAGAGGGAGCGGAGGTGGGATGGAGCGAGCAGGCAGCTGGCGCCAGGGGCGTGTCGGGGTCCAGGGCGGGAGCTTCCGGAGTGGGGAGCGTGGTGGAGGACGTTGGGGCCGGAGAGGCCTTCTTGTTGCCCTTCTTGCTGCGCTTCACCTTGCTCTTGAAGCGGTCTTTGTGGGGGTGTTCCAGGGGCCCGCTGTAGGCCTCTTTCTTGTTGCCCAGGCGCTGCAGGTCCTCCCGGGTGGCCACGCACACCTGGGCGTGGAGCTCCGGGCGTCCCTTGGACAGCAGGGACAGGCGCACCCACGCCAGCACCCTCACGTGCGTGGTGAGCAGCGCAGCCCCGGAAGCGGCGTCAAGAGGCGCCTGGTCCCGGGCACGGAGTGACCTCTGACCTTTGGAAGTGGTGGGCCGGCACCAATTAGAGAGCAGCTTCAGAGACTTCCTGTTCCTGGAGAGAACGCCAAGGGAAACCAAATTCAGACTGCGTTGAGACATAGCCGGAAAAAAGGGAGCTCAAGGTGATATATTCCTTTGGATGCCCCGTTCCATAGATTTCTTGCCGCCCTACGGGGACAGACGCAACTCTTCCCCAACACTAATCTTGGTGATGAATTACAGCAATTTGTAGCAGCGTGTACACTGGGTATTCTCATCACCGACGCTACGATGAAGACGAGAGCCATGCATCACCCCTGTCAGAAAGCTCCGTACGCATATCGGGGAATTAGAAACCAAGAGGAAAAAGTAATCAGGGATTAATATGCAAGGCCAGGGAAACCGCACAGAACTGCTTAACCCAGGGGACTTTTTAAAGTCAATTGCAACAACATTATTAGAAGTGCGATTGAGTGGGCGAGGTTGTTAAAGGACGTCTGTGGGGACCTTGGAGGGAAACTCACAATGTGTGTTCTTATGGGGATGAAGGGCTAAATCAGGCTGGATTGATTCATCCAAAGCCACAAACAAAAGATACCTGCTATAAACAAGTCGACATCTTGGTTTCAGATTAGAATTTGCAATGTTAATGGACAATTGACAATGTTGGTGGACAATTCAAACAAACTAACATTACATTTACCATTAGTTCAATATGGGCGAGAAGCCACAGCTCACCTGAGGTCATTTCATCCACACACACACATAATAAAAGTTGCTTTGAGCCCTACCTCAGGACACTGAAGGCGCTCTGCACTGCAGCCACCGGGCCCGGCCGCCCGCCAGCCTCTGCACCGCTCTGTCCTCGCCTCGTCTCCGCGCCGCTCCCCACCCCCGGGGCCTCGCTCGCGATGAGCTCCCACTCCTCCACCAGCTGTTGCCAGGGGCAACGGAACGGAGCCAGACAGCCATGTTTTATGTAATTGGTCCTTTTGGCAGGCGGGCGCCTATGGATGGGGTCAGGAGGTCAAGCGCTTGTCAAAACGGCCAGGGCTACGCTGCCAATTTATGGAACACGTCGGGACATCATGACTCGTGGCGCGGCGGGGTCGGGCAGAACCGTGGCCTCGTTAGCGTCTCATCACCTCCCTGGCGGCACGGCGGGACGGAACTTAACTTCCGTTTCCTCCGCTTTAGCCAACTGATCGTACAACGCGGCGGTGTGAACACACAGCACAGCGATAGAACTGAGGACAGCTATTCCTGGAGTTGCCTTGGAAGGCAGAGATTCTTAGGCAGAAATGGTCATGAGATCATGTTCTGAAGTTAAGGTCCCCGCTGTGGGTGGAAGAAGACACCCTATGCGGTGATATGAAACAAACATGTCACTTAGCAAAGCCATGAGAAAAAGTATGCGACCTTCTTTTAAAAGTTTGGCTGATGATGAAGCTATACTTGCGACAGGGTCTGAAAGTTTTTGACACCAAGTTATTTATATCATCTGCCCTTGGTTTAGTCCAAAAAAAAAAAAGCTCCCGGCTTACCAACCCATTCTCGCTTTCTTCCATTGAGCTGCCTGGCCATGAACAGACATAGACACAAGGCCCTCACAAAGTGCAAATCATTTCTGGCCACCCAGTCCTCTGGGTGACCTTCTGACCTTTTGAACTTGTTCAGGAGCTCCGTCTCCTGTTCCCCTTGGAAGCAGACCCCGGCAGGGCAGTCTGGGAAGTCGTGGGGGAAATGAGGGGCTCCTTTGTTCTGGGAGTGTTTCAGGCTCATCTTCAAACCACCGATACGGACGCCTCGGTACACCTAAGCAGGGAGAAACATCACAGCAGAGTGTTAAAGCTAGGGGAAGCCATTGGAGAAACCAACCAGAGTTGGCTACATTTCTGTATTATAAGTATTGGATGGGCTTATTACAGGCTTGCAAGAGCGAGATACTCAATTTAGTTCAGTTTTTTGTATTACATTTAATTTATTGATTGCTGTGGGGTGTAAAGAGAACTTCAATAAACTGCTTCTACCATAAATAACATAACTTTAATGAATGGAAATAAAACAAGTTGATTCACATGACAACAAAGCAAATGTCCCATTACTATTCTATAATTAATTTGTGTTTACCACTATTTTATATTACATAATTTATTATTAAACAGGACATATTATACCACCAGGTGTGAGTGTGTTGCCTGTGATGTCAGAAGCGGCACATTTTCAAAACAGCTTTTAATGGCAAATCACACGAAAAAAAGAAAATATATATGAAAAATGTCTTTGGAAGATTCAATAGCAACAGCATCTGTAGTCATTTAGGTAAGGTTAAATAACAAAGCTTAATTTGCCATAAAACAATCAACAATATGAACATTTGTCCAGAATCTCCATGTATTGAACAGTAGAGCAGTCTGTGACCTGTTTTGCATTATGTACCGTTTCCCTCTATGATTAGCTTTGTCCGAATCAGATCATAAATATTTAAAATTTATATTTTTTTACAATTGATATAAATGGGGACACACCCCGTTGGATCTTATTTCAATTTAATCGTGTGAAAAGTTGCCACTAGGACTAGTATGGACAAGAAAAGAATAGTGTGTAGATTTACTTACCAGTGGGATCCAGAAGGCCATGCCCCAGCCCTTGGGCAGCAGCAAATCCCACCCGGCACCCCAGCCGCTCATCTCCTGGCCCACCTGCTTCCCGGGCTGGTGCACCATCAGGACGGGCACCCTGCTCTGCAGCGGGGTGGGCCTCAGCCTGGAGCCCGGCACCAGCACCTCTCTCTTCCGGCAGTTGATCTCCTGTGGGGGGACGCACTGTGAGATTTGGTGCGTGCATGACGCCACGCATCCACAGTTTGGATCCAAGACTTTAAAAAAGTGTTTAAGTGCTCCTTTAAATGACCTCCAAAACCTTGTGTGACGACAAACAACGTATGTGAATCATACGATTTTGGTTAAACAACATGAATATGAGCAGTTCAATACGATTCTACTTTTTTTTTAGTTTTCATATACATAAACACACCACATTACCTGTTCGGATAACTTGTTATCCGTGACGTTGTCGCGTACAAAGCGGTCCCACAGGGAACTCTGACAGCAGTGCTCTGGTACCCCTTTCAACATCAGTTCCCTCGTCGTCTCGTCAATATCTAAAGGACAGTGATATCGCTCCAGTCACTGGGATTTGCAACGCTACTCTTTAGAACTCTTTCAAAGTGCACCAATGAGAGGTAAATCACGTGCAACTCGTGTTAACTGAAAGAGGTTTAATATGTGCCGCTACCGCATCGTTTTTTAGCTAATGGTTAATATGCCATAGTAATAGCCATGGTTTTTGTTTGTCAGGGACCATGCAGATTATAACATGTTTAAAAAAACACCCGACAGATATGACGCATCCGTGTCATGTTTGGTTCCCAGGTTGGGGTTTTCCAGCCAAGACGTTGGGTGGAACATCGCACATGTGGAATCAGTGTATTGCAGTGGGTCACCGAGGGCTAGGCTCGAGCACAGGGTCCTGCCAGGATTCGAACCTGGCACATCTGCATGGCCAAGCAGAGGCTCCCCAGGAGCACAGAACCAGATGTGTACTCAGTGAACCAGCCCCGGCACTACACCCAACACACCCATATACCGTCTGGGGATCGGTCGAATCCACTACAGCTGGCACCGATAAACTAACGTAGCGTGAACAAAGGACACTGGGGGAACGACCATAATCTCAAATAAAGTGTAACCAGATTCCTTTGGATTGATTGTCTTGCGCACAGTTTTTGTTGTGCACGGCATGTGTGGCTAGTCCACCACCGTCTCTGAGGCCAGATGGTACCTTGGGCTGCTGGAACGATAGACAGAGCTTGGGTTCTCTTCTGGGGCAGGGCCAGCCTTGGGTCCTCCACATTGAGACCCAGCACTACGCCTGGCGGCACCTCCCCTGTGGAACAGATACCTGTGGAGAGTAGTCTGTGTCAGGAACGCATGTCTGTGTCAGGCTGTGTAGTACAAGGTCTGAGGACAGTTTGGGCTCGATAAGATCCAAGCCCCATGTGTAAATGTGACATCTGGATTGCAGGAATTAACCGATGACAACCTGACCTTTGAGTGTCTGGAAGACCTCTGCTTGCTGCCGATGTAGGGTCATCTGGGCCTGGTCTTTGCAGTGCTGGGGCCACCAAAGGGGAGAGGCCTGGGCTTTGCTCACAGCCTGAAACCATAGCAAAAAGCAATAAACTATAAAACCTTTCAAAACACACTTGGCGTCCTCAGAGGTTTAAAGCTAAATGTCGTACGTCACAGTCTGTGGCTGCCTCCAGGGCTTCTGTCAGAACGGCGTGCGAATGCGGGCCAATCAGCCGGTACCGCACAATCTCCATGGTGAGGTCACTGGAACAGAACAAACAACTCAGCCTCGGAAAAGTGCTCAAGTCAGACTGAATGCGTCACCAGTCCCAAATGCAGCCCGGTCCCATGTCTTTACTAACTTAATGACTATCCCCGTGGATGCGGAGGTCCAGGTGACTGGGGCTGAGGGGGGTCTGGTCCCATCGCCGACTATCTTCTTCTCCGGGGGTGCGTCACCGTCCCCGGCGCTGCGTTTCCTCTTGGCCCCGGCGGTCTTCTTCACCTGCCGGGGTCCTGTTTGTGGTGGACTGGGGGCCGGCTCCGCAGGCGTGACCACCAGAGTGACGGCCGGGATTACCGGCTCTCTGCACTGGCACACGCTCTGCAGCTCAGGGAAGAGGTTCTGGGGGGGGGGGGGGGGGGGGAGCAGGAGTCCTGGGGCATGAGCTCAGCATGGTTGGCTTAAAATGGGCGCACACAAAGAGCTTTATAGCCCGATTTAAACCCAGTTTGACCACCAGACAATTCCGCACTATAGTCACTCTGGACGGTCGGCACACATTATTTTACAGTGTGCCCTGCAGGATTCTAATCTGTAGCCTGCGGCTGATCTGAGCCATACTGATTCCAGTCCATTGTCAAACATGTTGGATATTTACGTAGTTTGGGCTGAGTAACGACAGTGGTCCTAACCAGCATGCCTGTCCACAGCAGTAATCTGTGAAAAGCAGTCGTTACAAATGGGACACCTGGCCTGTTTTACAGTTAGTGAACAGACCTGTTTGAGGGTGGGATGGGCCCAGATCCACAGCTGTCTATGAGAGGAGCCTGGTGTCCTGGGCCTCCAGAGGAAGGTTACCGGACCCAGGGGCTGGGAGGGGTACTGGCCTGCTCGGTACACGGTGGTACTGCCCTGTCTCTGCCCGGACAGGGCAAGCACCGCAGCAAACGTAGGACCTGCAGACGTACGCCATCGAGTTTATGACTATAAGTATCATGTGGTTATTTAACTTAAATTATAGATTACCGATATAAGATGCAGTGTATCAAATTGGCTAACCTGCTGATGTGGCTTTAATCAATGGTTCTGCTAGCTACTAGAATAATAACCTTTGCTTTGACTAATACTTGAATAATTATTATTTGCGTAATGAAAAAAAAAAGCCAAACTGATGGCTAATGAAATATCGAATTGGCCCCTTTAATGCAGACGCCCCACGATAAGATTGTTTTTAAGATAAATAAGGCTTATTACATTTGTTTAGTTCTTACAGTAACGGTACACTTCATATATTTGCAATGAGATGCAGGATAGGGACTTACCCGTCTCCTTGCTGGTCAACTGAGAGAGACAGGCAAGGAGCTTGTCTTCGTCTCCCTGTAACTCGATGCAACAGTAGTAGGATAGATCCTGTACAGACAGACAAACACACATAATCATGTTTACTCTGTGTTTCAATGGAGGTTTGATTCAGTGGTGGTAGCACCATCTGGTAATCCCCTCGAGCAATAATCACCAACTATGTCGCAAAATTTATAATAATACAATTGGAGTAACAACCACAAGAACCCCTCAGACTCATGTAGAACGTCAGTGTACCTGCAGTAGGCAGTGGTTGCTCATGGCACGGTAGCAGGCACGGTAGCACTTGGCGGTGGGCCGGTCGCCCAGACAGTAGCCCCACTTCTTCAGCATGTGGAAGCGCTTGGCGTGCCAAATGTGCGTCTCCAGCCACACGTTCTTCCGCTGCCGCCTGTTGAACTCCAGCAGCAGGTTACCGTGGCGCCGGCGGGCCTTGCGGCTCTTGTTCTTGGGTTGCTCCTTCTTCTTGGGGCCCGCCTTGAGACCCTTTTCTTTCTGAGGATATAGAGGAAAGTAGGTTTATAAAGCCCTAAGCACTTTTAAGCCTCAGATGCTCGCTGTGCACTTGGCTGATTGAGCATTGAGAAATTAATGGTTCACCCAAATTCCCCAACGGTGATGCATGTTCTTCAGTGGTGTTCATCTTTTCAGAGATGTGTTGTGAATGCTTACCATCCGGGTGGCCACCTCCCTCAACCTGCAAGGCAGCCTCTTTGTGTTGTGGCTCATGGCCCTCCGCCTCATGTGATTAGGAATAGCCCCAGACACATGGCAGCTACCCGTCTCCTTGTTGACCGCTTTCAGCATGGCTTGCACTTCTGATGCCCGGGCTGCAGCAAAGGCCGCGGCTGGACAGGGACAAGGAGTTGCGTCTTGTTCACTTAACCCTTTGACAAGCCTTCTTCAAAAGAGTGACCAAAGCTGTGTGTGTGCGTGCGTGCGTGTTTACCAGTGATGAACTTTGGCAATTCCTCTTCATAGTGCCCGCCATCCTTCTGATGACCGCGGACCCATCCTCCACGATCGCTAGGACCTCCTGGAGATGCACCATAGCTGCTGCTGCTGCTATGCCCTTTGGAAAAAAAAAGACATGTTTAATGTGACATTTGAAAAATGAGTCCGTGTGAAGTGACAATTGAATTTGATATCTGTATTTAAGTATGGTGTTTACATGAAGGACTAAGGTTATACCATAAGAAAACGCATGGCTAATAAGAAGAGCTATACGCAACCAGACATACCAGGCGTACCCTTTCCATTCCAAGAGCCTCCACTCTGGGAGCTATTAAACGAAGATGTATACTGAACACTGGCGGGCTGCTTGCTCAGCTTCTTTTCTCGCATTCTTTGTTTAGATCCAGACATGTTGTTATAAATGAAGACGACACCGCTCAACTTTATCTGTCAAACAAACTAACCAACGGCAGACAATCTTGGCCATTGCCTTTCGTACTAAGCTAATGTATTTTATGAAGGCGCACACAACAACGTATATTGAATTCCGATTAACAGCGCGAAATTGAGAAATAAAGTAAAGCGCGAGTTTTTTAAGTAAAACATTAATAAATCTATCTATGCCTAAATGAACGAAGAGCTTGCATAGCAGCCGACATGTGAGCGTGTTCGTGTTGTGTTTTACGCATGTGAGTTGACCTGTTTCCGCTTCCGGGTTTATTATGTGTGTTGTAGAAGCGCAACTAAATCCTGATAAAGATGAGCATACAACGACAAACAATCTCAATGACAACACATATACACCGAGGAAAGCAAATATGGATAGCAATTTATATTCAAAGGAAATAAAAGGTAATAACTAAAATATATAAATAATTTGAGCCTTATAATGCAGCAAAACCAAAAAAGTTTTTCTCCCAACAGAGCTACTTACGGTATAAAAGCAGGTCTTCAGCACTCCGAGCCATTCAAAGAAATAGCTCTGGTACGGCTGCCTGTCTGACCTCCAGTCCACGCCTGTCTCTTCTGCCGTTGCTGTCGCATTTGTGTGAACTTTTGGAGCTCGTAGAGTATCGAAAAGTTTAGTATCGCCATGGCTTCCCTCATTAGAAGAATCATCAACACAACTACCGCTCCTGCTGCTATCGGTCCATACAGGTAAGAGTTTATTTTGGTCATGGGTTGGTAGAAGATTGTATTATTTATTTCTGCTTAATCTTTTGTAAACCGCAGGTTCATTTTGAGTGTCCGTCAAGCAACAACACATCTCAAACGTTGTGTACTTAAAGGCCCCAGGCCGAATAAGAAACATTGATGTTTGAAACAAGCTTTACAGTGCATTTATTTGAGGGGCGTGTACTGTGTCGTCCAATAGACGCGTACGAATAAGGGTCCCAATCATGTATATGTCATCCTTCCCGATACTTTACATTGCCATGCTGCTGCCACCCCTCGGCAGTAGACGTGTTTGACATGTCAGACATGTTTATATTTATGTGATTTATTTATAAACTACAACTCCATAATATGTATAAAGTCCTCTTAATATAAAGCCAGATGGGAGTTTTAAAAACACTACATTTTCTATTTCAACACTTTGGTTTGTTGTGTTTTTCCCAGCCAAGCAGTCGTGGTAGACCGGACCATGTACATCTCAGGACAGCTTGGCATGGACCCTGCCAGTGGTCAGCTAGTGGAAGGGGGTGTCCAGGCCCAGACCAAACAGGTGATCACTCACAGGACCTCTCTTGTGTGTCTAAATATAATTGTTCCAGAGAGTTTTGGGTGTAACACGTGGTTGTATGTATATAGGTGGAGTTAGTGTGGTGACCCTATGTGCTAACATGCTCTGTGAACTCAGTGTTGACCTGTTCCACACAACTGTTGTTCTTAATACCTCCTAGATTAACAATGAATGAGATACATTCTGTATCATTGACAAATTATCCATAGTCCTTTAATTTTCTAAATGATAAGACATACAACCAATGTAATGTATTAGTAATATACTGATTAGACATTGTGTTGTGGAAAAGTCTAAAGAAAGAAAACAATGAGAATATTAATGAGCAATTATGTGGGATTACGCTCAGGTTTTCTATTAACCACTCCACTGAAATCTCCCAACAGGCCCTTGTGAATATGGGAGAGATTCTCAAAGCTGCTACCTGTGGGTATGAGAATGGTAAGGAACCACCAACGTTGAGGAGATATAGTGAATCATGTTCATGAGTATCCATGGTTAGAATAGAAACAGTGCTCATCATACACTGTTGAACGTGTCTGTTGTCTTCCCTAGTTGTAAAAACTACTGTGCTCTTGGCTGACATGAACGATTTCACCAAAGTCAACGATGTTTACAAGCAGTGTAAGTACAGAACAGTTTGGCCATCTTGTCAAATGTTTTTTTTAATGTTGTGATAAGGGTTTTGTGTTTATACCGAGTTATTATGTCTATAGGTCATCAGCTTCTGCAATGCTTGGACTCAGACATGGAATAAACTAAAGTTTCATATGCATCTTCTTTTGAACACCATTTAATGCACTGATTGGCAACTGAAGAAGTATATACATTTAACCGCACTGCTTATGGCCGACATCTGTAACAAGGTCCATTGCCGATAACTATACTTGGGCTTGTGCTCCATGTTGCCATGCAGGAGTCTGGAGATCTCTGAGTGTGTGTGGAGATGGATGGGTTAACCTGTGCACACTGATTATTCAATGAGCAACCAGTGTGAAGCCTCACCAAGCTCCAGAGTCCAATCAGACCCGGGCCAGGGGAGGCTGCTTAAACCAGCCATCCTCCACACACACTCCACATCATTATCATTAAGTATTTCAAGAAATAAGATTGACCCAGCCTGCACTGCAATACTAATTGTAAACTTAAACACGTTTCTGTAAACATGTTTAAAATAATCCATTTGTTATAAATTATGTTCCGTGCTTATACATTTGCATTATGTCATTCATTTAAAAATGGGATTGTTTTCTTTCTATACACAGGAGTTAAATTTTGCTTCCAGGCGGATTAGTGTAATAGACTGGTCCCCCTGTCCACCAGTCATCACTCTGGTCTAGAGGATTACATGGATTTATGTTTCATTAGCACAACAGAAAGGTGCTGAATAATTTAAAGGGAAAATGTGTTGGATTCCGACAATGATTGCTATAATGGAGCAGGTTGTATTTAACATGTAAAAAAAAAAAAAGTCTCTGAATAAGGCACGCTGGAGGTGGCTTTGTATATCTAGGAGTACACACAGTATCTTGTAGACCAACAAATAAAGTTTTGTCTTGCTGCTTGGCAGGCCTAGTCAAACGAGTACATGAAATCCCTTAATAGTCAGAAATATTCAGTTGAATGAGGGAATAGTGAGACATAACACACATTTATGTTGTGTAAGAATGTAGGGTTTTGCATACTGGAATGCATTATCTTCAAGCACTGCACTGACATGTTGTTTTCCTGTTTAGTCTTCAGCACCAACTTTCCAGCCAGAGCCGCCTACCAGGTGGCTGCCCTTCCCAGAGTAAGAGCTGCTCATTTACTGCTTTGATGATGTCAGATCTGACCACAGGTCCCCGCTTGCATTCCCAGCTGTGTTAAAGGGGATGTTTATTACTATAGATTTCCATTGTCATAGATTATTTAATAAAAATGTCAACTTAGAATGTCTGATCCAGTGCCACTTGAAAGCATCCTGAAGCAGTGGACAGTTTTAGATGTGCTCTTTGATTACAAAAAGAAACATTTTTAAAAAACAATTGTCCCACCTCTTGTCTCTGACTGGTTGTCCACCCAGGGAGGCTTGGTGGAGATTGAGGCGGTGGCAGTGTTGGGCCCTCTGACAGACGGTTCCTAATGGAACCAACCATCAAGACGTCCATAATAATCACTCATCATGACTCACTTCCTTAAATCTGAAATTGCCAAGGTGTGATGAATTCAACCGTATTCCTGTTTTTTATCAATGTTATATAACATCCAATGTATTTCGCTTTCCCCAATTAACCTCATGTTAAATGATCTGTGTTTAAAAAAAAAAAGAAATGTAAAACAAAAGTTTTGGATTCTTTCTTGTGACATAACATAAGGTAATGTCTTAAGAATAACTTTTTTTCTGTTCAAACCAACTGGAATTTTTGGAAGTTAATTTAATGATGCGGTTTAAATAAAGGTAGACCTTTAAATATGTGTGGTAAGTTCATGATCTATCAACATTAAAACTGAACAAACACCAGAAAGTCCTGTTAGTCTATAAAGCTTTATTTTCCACACTAAAAGGTTAGCGGCATTGTAGATACACTTGGAAAAAAAGAAAAGTTACAAAACCCCAACCTCGCTTTGACTCAAGTCACAGTAACAAACATTTGACCTTTTAAATGTTGTAAAATAAGATTATAGTCAACCAAACTTTTGTAACACAAATACAGTTCACCATGCGTGTCCAGGGCGGGTTGACTGGTAACCGGAAGGTTACTAGTTAGATCCCCGGCTCCTCCTAGCTGTTAAGTGTTGAGACCTCCCTGAGCAAGGCACCTTACCCTAACTGCTCCTGATGTGCTTGCTGTCACCCTGCATTGTTAACTCTGCCGCCATGTGTGAATGGTTGTAAATTGCTTTGAATTAAAGCGTCAACAAAATCCCCTTAATGTAAAGTTAAATGGAATTCTTTGTTCTTGCTGTAAATACCAATTTGTTTCGTCATGCATAGTGACAATGCCTATGCCGGGTTTCCCAATATCATATGGACAAGACAGACAATCAGTGATGGAATATTTCTGAGCTCTAGCTCCTCCGCCCAAATGGTATTTTACCAAAAAAGACATCCCAGTATCTACTAAATGAACTGAATCCTTTGTGACCTCCCAAATGACGTTCTACAACTGTGCACACAGTAACTCTTAATAGTACAATGTGCTGTTTGAAAATAACTTTTTCTATTGATTCATTAGCAAGGTTTCAATCATGGTACCTCTTAAACAAATATATATATATATATATTAAAAAAACGTGAGCATTCAACATACACATAAAAAACATTTGAGAAATCTTAAATGCAAAGAAACCAGTTGGTACCATTATGAAAATGTGTTGCTTAATTCACAGTAGTTGTATCCGTGGCATGTTTTCCTTTAAGCTGACTTTTTGCAGTTTTTACGTTAATGGAGAAATGTATTTAAAATAATTGTTAGTGTGTGTATAAGTATTCATGTTTGTTATGCATGTTACTTCAGGCACTTGAGGTCTACTAAAACATGCTGTGATATCACAGCTGTAAAAAACTTAATTAGAATATTCACCAATGTACAACTAACCACGTTTGTTTTGCTGCTGTGTTTTATAGTTCCCAGAAGTCTCCACTGATTCATACATGAATGTACATGTTCTGAGTTGTTTTTTTCCTTCTTCCTGCATGTTGCTCCTATGACTATGGCAATTGCCGGCCATCTGTGGTACAATGATGATATTCAAAGGTTGATCAGTATTAGATTCGGTTAGGGTAAGCTTTGATCAGACAACAAAGTTCAATCTGATTTGAACATTCAATTAAATTCTGCATACAGTGACAAACAATTAGGGTTTAATTTGGTGTCTGTGACTCTTGTTGTTGAGGTTGTTCTTTGTTATTTATGTAAGAGTCGGTTGAGGGAGTGCAGTATGTGATCCGCGAATAGATCCAGCGCACATGTATTTGGTCTTCGTCCTAGCCAGCACGTCCTCAGAAACCAGTGGTCGTCTTTAAGGCCTCCTTTGTGGAGCTCACCATTTCCTGAGAGGCCGATGGTGCTGACAGCCCTGTCGCTACTCATTACACACACACACACACACACACACACACACAACAGATATAGAAAGTGAGGTCATTAGTTATGTAACGGCATCACAATACGTGACAGTAATTATACTCAACGACTTATAATAAAAGGAGAAGCCAAGAATCAGCATTCCTTCCTATGTACCTTGCTTAACCGGTTTACCTATAACTTGGTCTTAGAGGTCTCTGAAGACATGTACTTTTGTGAACACACACACACACACACACACACACACACACACACACACACACACACACACACACACACACACACACACA
>JAOPUD010000009.1:10381315-10396191 GCA_027122715.1 Trisopterus minutus
ACACACACACACACACACACACACACACACACACACACACACACACACACACACACACACACACACACACGTATGTACATGTTCTTTCACTGAAATCATATATTGTGATTTTAAATCAAAGTATGTATGCTTGTTACGCCGTCTCAACCTGGCGTGACACTCATTAGGATGCATAACATGGGCATGTTTGTCAACCGGCATGGCAAGAAAGAAAAAAATATACTAAATCTGTAGCATTAACTTTTCAAGTTGTTTTAGTATAAGGGTTAGAAGTACTGTCAACTGAGGATTAATCATTGATACACATTTTTTCTGAGGTGGTGTGTTGAAAACCAGGAATTTGCAAAAACAACCAAGGGAATATCCTACCAACTTCATAACATATTCAAATGTAGCCATGTTGCAATGACTAAACAATATGATCTTCTGAACACTACATAAAAACGCTTGGCCTGGCAGTGTTGTTCAACATACTCAATTGTGTGGCAACACAATTGTAACACTTATGTATGTATGTATGTGTAGCTGCCCTTATTGTTGTCTAATTACGTCTATCACACTCAATGAGAACCAATCATAGATGCCATTTTTATAGAGGTAATCAATATTTAGGATTGTTCAAGGTCAACAGGTGAATGCTTAACTTGTTACCTGCCTTCAGTGATGCTTTTATATACAGTATGTGTTGAATATCTCCACAGTAATAATGAGACTGTACCGAGCCTGAGGAGCAGGGATAAGGTGTCACATCCATAAATGGGACATAAATGAGAAATGTTACACGTAATATTTACACGTGGCATGTTACTAAACAAACATAAGATGGATTTGCTTCCTAGACTAAGTGATTGATCATTGTTTGTTCACTAGGATATGAATACCATCTGATCTCATTTGAAAAGCTTTAGATCCCTCAATGTCTACTTGCACATATATTAACCTGGAGTAAAACCAACACCAACCATCAGTATCCTTTTGTCTTTATGACTATATATCTATATGTGTGATTACTCCCTCCACATCTCCCTATGCTTTTCTGACTATACATATAAGTCTGATTATTCCCTTAACATCTCTTTGCTACATAATTCAGGAAAGTTAGGCACTTTCAAGTGAGGTTAATCTTGTCAATCCTGTCCTGTTAGCAGGACAGGTTTTTCCAGTAACCAGACGCTGAGTTAAATCTGGTAAATCAATAATGGATGAAAAACTGTCTTGAACAAACCCCCCCACTCAGCTGTCACCAACTATTATCTTCACTCGACAGGCAGACTGGTTTATTTATATTCGATAATAATGAGAAGATCACCATGCCGCATCTTCTCAAACAACACGTGGTGCAGACAAAGCAAATTAATATCAGACCATGTTTTAGTGATGTAATTTAAAGAGTCAGTTCACCTTAACATTTATGAATGAAGATGTGTGTGTTGTCAGTCTTGCTGTTGCATACCTTAAGGTGTAGGTTCTGCAGGTGGTACTTCAGCAGCTGCTAAGGCAGATTGTTTTGGAGCCTCTATCTCAGGAGACACAGCTGGCTGGGCTGTTTTGTCAACCAGAGACATCAGTAGGACTTCTGGCACTGTAGCTGCAGCGATTTGTAAATCGATTATTGACTGATCAGTGGCCAAGGTTTGAACTGTTTCTTCAACTTGTGCTGGAACCTCAACTGGTGGAGAGACTTCAACTGCTGCTGGAACCTCAACTGGTGGAGAGACTTTAACTGCTGCTGGAACCTCAACTGGTGAAGAGACTTCAACTGCTGCTGGAATCTCAACTGGTGAAGAGACTTCTGCTGCTGCTGGAACCTCAACTGGTGGAGAGACTTCTACTGGTGCTGGAACCTCAACTGGTGGGGAGACTTCCACTGCTGCTGGAACATCAACTGGTGCTGGGACCTCAACTGGTGGAGAGACTTCTACTGGTGCTGGAATCTCAACTGGTGGAGAGACTTCTACTGTGGCTGGAACCTCAACTGGTGCCGGAATCTCAACTGGTGGAGAGACTTCTACTGCTGCTGGAACCTCAACTGGTGGAGCGACTTCTACTGGGGCTGGAACCTCAACTGGTGGAGAGACTTCTACTGGGGCTGGAACCTCAACAGGTGGAGAGACTTCTACTGGGGCTGGAACCTCAACTGGTGCTGGAACTTCTGCTTCTGGAAGGGTTTCAACTTCTGCTGAAACTTCTACTTGTGCAGAGGTTTCTACTGGAGGAGATACTTCTACTGGTGCTGGAGTTTGTACTTCAGCTGGTGCTGACAGTACTACTGATGAAGGAGTTTCTACTTGTGCATTAACCTCAACTGATGCTGAAACTTCTTCTGGTGCAGAAACGTCAACTTGTTGAGTTGTTTCAGGTTCTGGAGATGTTTCAACTGGCGGAGAAGTTTCAACTTCTACTGGTGAAGTGATTGCAGCTGGTGCTGAAACTTCACTTGGAGCTGGTAGAGAGGTTTCATTAGCTGTTGAGATTTCTGCCTCCACATTTGCAACCACTTCAGCCGTAACCTGAACTGGCGCAGGAGGTTCATCCTGGATAACAGATACATCAGGCTCCACTTGCAGGACCTCCTCTGTGCTCTCAACAATGGCTTCAACCTCAGAAGGTGCATCTGAAGCTGCAGGTTCACAAGTGCCTGCTTCCTCCAACGGCAACAGTGCTTCCACTATCGTCACAGTGGTTTGGGAAGCTGCTGGTTCATCAGACTGAGCATGCTCTTCAGATGGTTCTGGTTGCGGTTCTTGTTCTGGCACAAGAGCAGCAAGAAGGTCTTCCCCAGAGCCTAGGTCCTCCTCAGCCTCCAGGCCCATGAGCACCTCCTCTGCTTCATCCTCTGTACTGGGTCCACCGACCTCTGGAAGGGCAGTCTGCCCAGGCAGCAGCACCTGGTTCTCAATGACCCTTGTGTCTTCCAGGATGGCACCATTTGCTACAATTGAATCAAGAGACAGAATACAACATTAAACATATGATAATGATTCTCTTCTCTTGTATAGTTTAGTAGTATGGGCAATGGAATCATGCTTTTGTTGACCCATTATACATAGGCCATGCTTTTGGTGACCTATGTATAATGCTTTACAAAGTGATCGATTTTAAGCCGTTCTTGGTTATTGGATTTTTCTTTCGAGATTTCCCAGAACAATTAAGCTAAAATAATGGAAGGTTAATTTAAACAAGAATCCTCATATGAAAACCTTTCAAGTAAATTGCTGTGGTATAGGAGGAATAGATCACAGTCTTCACACAGCAGCTAAGGAAAGTGAATATATTACAAAGATACCAAAGAATTACAAAAATGACATGGCAGCCCTTCAACGATGCCAATAACTGTCGGAAACTGTTAGGGAAAAAAAATACTGTATCCATTATCCACACATAAAAAATTTTTTCCATTATATATTTTGTGCTATTTTTAGAACATGTCCTGGTCCACATGGTCCCTGCGGGCAACCAGGTGCCCGCAGTCACCGTGTTGGCTACCCATTCTAGTCTTCCCTTTTATATGGATATTGGAGGTAATAATCATGTGCGCGTCTACATAATAGAATGCACCACAAGCATGTACAGGAAGAGATGAAGATGAGATCAAGCAAGGTAATAGTAAGCTATAACTTTATCATTTAGAAGCATGTTGCTACAGAGAACATTCTGTAATATCCGCAGCTGACTTTATTTACTGCCTGTGTTGGTCTCTCACCCTGAGGCGAGAAATGTGCTGAAGGAGGAAATTAAATGCTCCCACTGCTCCTTATTACTAAACATGTCTTCCTATTATACGATTCCTACCCGCATTAAATGGTGCACAGTACAGCTATTGGCCTATCTACATAACCACCTCTCAGCCCCAAATTCCAGTAGCTCAGAGAACAACACGTCACATAGAAACAGTTACAAGTGGAACAACCTTGGTTTGTCTTATATCACAATATCCCCATTTTAATTAGACTATTAGCGCAAACAGGGTGGAAAGCATTGGTGGCTGTTGTGTGACGGAGGTAGGGAAGTGTTTGTTTCAGCTCGGTGAATGCATGGATGGTTCGGGCCGGTTTGGGTTGGCTGCGGCTTCCTGATTTCATCGCTGTGACAGACGGGATGAACAGAGTGGGGCGCACCGAGCGGAAGGGAATGCAACATGCTCTCACGCTGCAGGAAATGAGCCGATGAGCACCAAGAAAGATAAATATCAGCCGAGTGGATGCGGTTGAAAGGCTCCAGTGAGTGAAATAAAAAAAAAATGGTATGGAAATGTGTTTTAGTGGGAAAAATACAATGTTGTTGTGGGAAGTTTGTATGAAGGACAAAGGCGCACAAGTACCACTGGCCTACCGGTTATTGGTGCCAGGAGTAGATAAGCGACAGAGGGAGTGGTGGGTGAAAGTCAACCAACCAGCAGCATCTGGAACAAGTCTGACTGAGTGCATTCAACCAGGAATTGCAGAAATGTCCCTTGAGAAATTGTTTTTGCCTCCATATGAATACAACCCCCGTAGGACGTGTTAAGCCCTGTCTATCATGCCTGCCCAACTCTACGCCACTCACTGGCACCCCCAATTCTCTACGCCACTGTCTGGCACGCGTCCTTCCTTCTTCAGTCTTTCTCATACATACACTGTAAAACACTCTTGTCTGGTGAACCGCTTGTATTTTAACAAGGGGTGGTGTTTGGGATGGGACAGAGGCAGACTTCTCTGTCTCGCGCGGGCATGGATGACCTGTGTGTCAACACGATTCAGCAGCCAAAGATGACGGAGAGCCCAGTCAAAACAATAGGGGGCTAGAGGATGCGTGAGTGCTGGGGGGATGAGGGGAGGGGGGTAGACAGAGAACGGCACAAGCAGATGGTTTGTAGCTGGTGGGGAGACAGTCCTCCATAATGTATAATGTATAACCCATCCATGCATTGGCCATTAGAGAAGCCTGCCAGGGAAAACGCACAATAAGTGCAGTCTTCTGGTCAGAGTGATGTAATGCCCTGAGACATGACGATGAGACGTGGCATTTTGTCAGGTGGCACACTGGTGAGGTGGGAGAGAAGAGTTGCACAGTGCACCATGGTGTTGCTGGTGAACGCACTGCACTCATTGGAGACGCAGCCATCGTGCACTACTGTATTCTGAGATCAAAGAAAGAATGGGTGTTTGTGTTTGTGTTTGGATTGGGCAATCCTGGCTATTGTGATGACATCAGCGTGCCTCTGTCAGAAGCTGACTCAGGGAATTTAATATTGTTTTTTAAAATATCAAGTGGTGGCTTGCTTCAAGCGTTCTCATCTTCAAACCAACGCGTGGCAGCTCTGAACACAATGTTGATTCATCTGCGTGAAGCAGCCCATGGGAGGGTATTCATGCCGAGTATGTACTCTGCGTGTCCCCTGTGTTGAAACACAGGGTGGTGTTCATAGGAGTACATACTGTACGGGAAGACATGGTACCAACCCACACTGCCAAGCTATGCAGTAGCCCTGTGCCAGATGGACTGACCCATGAATAGACAATCATGTCCTGTGTCACACATGCCAGCGGTAGGTTACATAAGATTCAAACATGGGCTCTACATGGTAAGACAGAAACTCCCCTTCATTACACAAAGGTAGGGCTGAACATTCACACACAATACTAAAAGGTTACTGTAAGGGCTATAAACTCAATGCACGGCGAGTGATGCAGCTATCAGATTGCATTCTTGTGTTAAACAAAATGGTACAATGGTAAAAGAATGTGGGGCTCTGTAACATAAGAAACAGGTCGGGTCAGAACCTTTGCCTCAGGCTAGAGGTGAACCCTGTGGAGCTCACTTTGGCTCCCAGAGCAAGCAGGGGACGAGATCAGGTCTGAGGAGCTACTTCATATTGATGTACAGCCCCTTGAGCTTCATGGAATGTGCAGAGGTAAACACTTTTGCCCAGTGTCTTGTGAAGTTAATGCTGTGAACTATAAATGCAAAGATGGCATGAGGAGTTATTTGAATTACTTTACTGTACACTCAGAGAAGTCCCACAGCTTGATTTCAATCTTTTTTGAAGGCACAGAGACGTAGGATACACATGGGCTGGGGAGAAAGCACACGGTGTACTATAAGCGTAGGCACACCCCCCTCGTGAAAACATTGCTGTGGCCTGTGTTCACAGAGTAAGGAAGCATTTTCAAGTTCTGAAGTATTTATCATTACATACAGACCTTTAAAACAAGAAGGATATGAAGCATTAAGCCCAGAGTGAAATGGAAAGGGATCTAAAAAGGGATCGGAATGGTAATGTGATCCCTGTGTTGCAAAAACACACACACACACACGCACACATTCTCATGCTTACCCACGGTATTCCCATTGCTCTCCACCAACTTGCTGACCGGTCTCTTCTCCTCATCCACAACCTGCGCGCTGGACGACGAACAGCCCATGCTGAAGCAGAGTGCACCTCAAGAGTTGAGCCTGGAGTTAAGAAAAACCTTTGTCGACAACACAAAGCACCCCAGCTGCTTCCCGTTTGTGCCGAGGAGAAAGGTCAAGGGAGAGAACACATGTGGCAGCTCTTTACGTTCCTTAAGAGAAACTGTTGTTGATCCCCCCTTGTCTCGTCTGGTCATGGGTTGCATGCATGGCCTGCTGCCCTCTCAGCCCCCACTGACTCACAGCCCTCCCAAAGCAACACTGGCTAACTGAGGAACAGTCCCCGCTGACGAGCTTCAACACTCTCCCGGTGACTGGAGGGGAGGAGGAGGAGGAGGAGGAGGCAGGGCCCGGGATCCCCTCCCCCTATTTAACAACATCAAGAGGATCCTTTACCATTCTACACGTCATCTTATCTTTATTTAGAGTTAAATAAATGCGATTTTAATAGTGATGCTTTCCTAATATTGAGCTATTTAGGATTTCAAATGGAATGGACACACACTGCGAAAGGAAATCATTTGAACAAAGTACCAGATTGTGATCTGTGACATTCTTTACTTCAGGGTTATTTTGGAGTTTTCCATACCCATCCTATTCATCCTAACCTTGATTTTGTTGTTTACTCTTAGCTGGTTTTACTGCATTGCAAAACCCCCAGTTTTGCAAAGCAGGTTGTCCCAACCCATCCTATTCGTCTTAACCTTGATTTTTTTGTTTACTCTTAGCTGGTTTTACTGCTTTGCAAAACCCACAGAGGAGGATTCTGAAATGGTCAATGCAAGGCTGACCATCGGTGCTGCACTAGTTGGAGTGACTTGGCCTGAGAGGCTTCAGCAGAGGTAGTGTGATACCATTCACCTATAATAAGGTCATAGGCACATTGATTAAGAATATATTTTAGGACACTTCGGCCAGCAAAACATTTGATTGTGAAACAATGGGTTAACAAGATTCTTAGATGGAAACATTTGCATTGAGGGTAGTTAATACAAAGGTGAGTGGGAATGACCATCATGGGAGATTAGGATCGGTCATGGTTGAAGTCAGCCATGGCGGGGTAGGCCAAGTTAAATTGCAATACACTATGGGTGAAGTGAATACATCTATGTCTGCTCGACAGTTAAAGGAATCAACACAACAAAGAAGTCAGTCGATTGACATTAACATCAGACGTCGTGGCTTTATTGGCAATGCTAACTATCCTAACACCTCTTAGTTAGAGAGGAAGGGAGGTAAACAAGGTTAATATAATTGGTTAATAATTGGATATTATAGATACGATTCATATTTCCAGACACACATCAACAGTGATAAAAATGTATTTATTTTTATATACAAAGTCCATACAATATGTGATGTTACTTTTAATTCTCATTGTACAAAAAATACTTTAGTGTAAAATATATACCATTATAATATAGCCTGCCGTTCCCAGACCAATTTGCAAGTGCGATTTATCCCTGGATCTCATGGTTAATTTCGGATTTCCAAGGGGCGTTATAAAGGGGCACAGACCGGAACGGCAGCCATCTTGGTTGTTTATGAAAATGCCTCAACGGCGCTCCAATAGGGCGCTCCTCTGTGCTGTCATCATATCAAACCCGCCCCATATTAGATAGACGGTTGTGATTGGCCCGACCCGGGCACGGTCTGCTGGAAATCAGTCTGAGCAGGAAGGGGACCATACGCATATGCTCGAGCAAATAAAGCATGAGCTCACAGATGCAGCCGGTTCCCAGGCTAACTTAAAAAACTGTAGTTTGCAAATTGATAAATTAAAGAATTGTCTTGGGTTGATGAGAAACACAAAAACACATACAGTGTAAATAGAAGAGACAGAAGGATTGGTATTTTGATTGGTTAAGTGGTACGATGGTGTCAAGGAATCCATTGTGCCGGAGAACAACGATGAGTAGTTTCACTTGTGCCGAAGTTGGCGCTCCAGATTCTCCAGCCTGAGTGTCATGGCTTCAAGTAGACATGTTAAAGAAAGCTTTGAGCAGACACACGAACACACACACGCACACACACACACACACACACACAAACACACACACGCACACGCGCACACACACACACACACACACACACACACACACACACACACACACACACACACAAGATCTTGATCTTAATGAGACCTTTAAAAAAAGTGAAAATATAATATATATCTATATATATATATATATAGATATATATGTATAGTACATATATAATGGTTGTTACTGATTAATCCTGATACAAACTGAGACGATAGGGACTTTAAGAGGGTCCTTGCTATCTAGCCTTGATGCCCCTGCAGTGTAGATGGGCCTCCTTGACCACATCATTTAAGTTGTTAAGGTCACACAAAATAAATAGTCCTCCTCAACAATTTATCCTTGAATGACTAATCGACACAGAATCTCCTCTTAGCCAACAAGTCCCTGTCTGCAATGTTTACCACAATGGGATATATGATATATGGGTTGATGGGAGGGAAAAAAAGGATATTGTCCCGTGTCAGCGTTATCATTTTCTCGGTGGCCTGCTTCTGGAACATCACCACATTTTCACACTGGCACGGGTCTGCATCAGATGTCTTGTCTATGGGAAGAAGCACAAAATGTCCATTCAAGAAAAATAGATATTTAAATAAACGCTCAGGCATTCGAATCCTCATTGAGGGTGTAGTGGTTAGAGTTTCCTACCATTTAATGATTATGATAAATCAGGCTAAGCGTATGATGTAAATGTATACTAATGAGCACATTGGCTAACGGGCGAATAAACAGATTCTACTCGATTTTAGCGTCTATATGCAGTCACCATATATTACCACTAGGGGGCAGACATTAATCACCTTTAATGGGGGAAGCCTATCACGATAAGATCTTATCAGAAACGTACTTTCCGATAATGGAAATTAGGTTATTTCTGAAGATGGGGGTTTGCATCACATTCCTTGAGGAAAAACCTAAATATGGTCATTTATTCTCATCAACTACATTGAGATTAAAGTTTGGTTCATCAAGCTCTGTAATTACCTTGACATATTCCAGACTTCAAGCGGTTTGTGATTTCTCCCATTTGATCAAAGTTCTCAGCATAAAAAACATGCTTTGCATGTGGTTCAGAGGCAATCTGCTTTAGCTCCTCTTCAATAGCTTTGCCCACACCCAGAGCATACATGGTTACTCCTGAAATGGAATAAAACAGCATAATAATGTTAAAATAAAGATGCTTAAATATGAAAAAATATATGAAGTTAAACAACAAAACAACAGTACAAACCCATACAAATGCCCGGATGACAACGGCCCCAAGACTTTTTCCCCTCCCCCTCTGGAGATTTAATTCTCAAATCAAACACACAAGGCATGGAGGCATGCATATATTTTTTATATATATTTGTGACGAGCACCAACGCTACGGGCCGCACCGGCGTTCTTGGCCTTGTTGGCCCACTCGACCACGTCGTCCTGGGACCTTCCGTCCGTGAGGACGACGGTGGCGCGCCGGACCCCCAGCCGGGCGCCCTCCTTGGAGGTGAAGCTGGTCTGGAACATGTGGCGCAGGGCCAAGCCCGTCATGGAGCCCCGCCCCATGTACTGCACGCGGGACACCGCCTCCTTCACGTCCCGGGCGCTGGTGTACCGGCCCAGCGTGAACTCGGTGGCCACCTTGGTGGAGTACTGCAGCAGGCCCACGCGCGTCCCGTTCCTGGACACGTCCAGGGAGTCCACCACCGCGTTGACAAAGCCCTTGACCAGCTCGAAGTTGACGGGCCCCAGGCTCTTGGAGCCGTCGATGATGAAGACCAGGTCCATGACACCGGTCCCGCACTCTGTCTCTGTCGGGGAGGACAGGGAGCGTCAGGTATAGGCACAGCACAGGGCCCAAGTGGAATATCATCTTTTCGCAGAAAATAACTGATTCTGATTTCACCTCCCCCCCCCCCCAGCTGACACAGAGGTAGGTGATGGAGGGGAGGTCGGGAGAGACCGGGCAGTACGGTGGGTTTGTGTTGCAGGTTCATTTGTAAGTATATTTCAAATAATGGATCAAATTGAACCGAGGTTTATCCTGAAGAGATCAGAAAGATCAAGGCGTGACAGACCATGAGAGTGTACATTCATGCTTTCAATTGATAATCAGTTCTTTATATACATGGTACAATGTCAACATTATGATAATTAACATCTGAATAATAGGAACCTAATGGATTTGAAAATCCAGGGCCCGACATGCAATTACAGCACGATTTAGTTAAACACGGTCAGTTTATACTCACTGTTACAGGACTTCCCATCCGGTCCAAGTGTGAATCCCTCTCTGCATTTACACATGCAAGAGTTCTCCATGTTAACAGCCTCCTGTTCACAGCCATGTCTACCATCAGCACAGTGGTCCACCTCTGGAATGAATAACTACCATCAGAACAACGTAGGAGCACAGCGAGTACCATGTTATAACAAATAATAATGGGAGGAATGTGCTTCTGTATGCTGAAGCCATTCATTAAATTACAAATATGCATTTTTGTTTTCGTCCTAAACTCAGTGGTTAATTAAATTGTACCTCTAAGCCCCATGCCCCTATGGACTTTTTTTTGAGGAAGCAGTTGTAAACTCACTCTTACACGTCTTGCCATCCGGTCGGAGAACATAACCTTTCCTACATTTACATACACAGGAGTCCCCTGTGCTGAGGTGCTCCTGCTCACAGCCGTGTAGACCAGCAGCACAGGGATCCGTCTCTGTAACCAGAGGGAGTTCAATCAGAAGTCCAACTGAAACATGTTGCATGTAGTGTACAATTTAACCACACTGTAGGTTGTGATGTTACAAATGATGTCACCAGAAATAGTAGGTTAACTATGCTGTTGCATAGTCTATTATATAACTTACTGCTTATATACTGCATATAGACTGCTGCAATCTACATGTAAACACTTGAACAGGACGCCTAAAGACGCTTTATTATTTTACATGTAGGTCTAACTGCAGCTCTGGGTTTACTCTACATCCACGACCAAGTTCTCAAGGTTAAAAGACGGTCATGCTGAGGCTGCACAGATGCAGGTTTAGACTTGACGTTCAACCACTGTTTCCCATCAGCCTTCACAACAGTCACTAAGGATTATTCAGGGTTTCCTGGAAGGGTGTTTAGTTACCGGTGCGGCTACTACACTGACCATGTGACGCATGCCCTTTACAAAGCAGTTGCCCCCGGTACTCACTCTTACACGACTTCCCATTCGGTCGGAGTTTGAATCCCTCTCTGCATTTACACACACAGGAGTCTTCCATGTTAACAGCCTCCTGTTCGCAGCCATGTTTACCATCGCCACAGTGGTCCACCTCTGGGCAAGTAAAGACAAGATGTTTCAGGTGAGGAGCATAAATCGTACCGGCTTATCGTGGCCAATAATATAAAAACTCATAAAAATGTCTAGAGCCGAAGTCACATGCCAACAAGACATAAAACAGTCCCACATCAAGATATACACATCAATATAACAATTTATATAACATCACTGTTTCAATAAAAACAATGTTTGCATAGCAACCCTGTTTCTGAATGCAAAAATATGAATAATAATGAAATATCAACTTTCTTATGAATAATAATAATAATCATAACAGAACGTACTGCTGCAGGTCTTGCCGTCCAGTCTAAGAATGTAACCCTTCTTACACCGGCAGACGTAGGACTCTGGCGTGCTGACACAGTCCTGCTCACATCCATGGTTACCCAGATCACAATAGTCTGTTCCTGTAGAGTAGGATGTGCCATAGTTTCATCAACCCATACCCCTGTTCTCTACTACTACTATTAGTACTACTGCTGCTTCTATTCTTTACACAGTTATTACCACCATTACCACATACTCCCTCGCTATGTTATGGATGCTATTAATGCTATCATATTACTGCTATAACTACGTCGGTAAACCCCCCCCCCTCCCCCTGGTGAGAGGAAACTCACAACATAAACTCACAATATAATTGTAGAGCCTCAAATGAAGTGCACAAGCAGGTCAGCTGTTGAATTTATATTTCGTTTCGTCAAACTTGGTCATTCTGGTACCAGAAGCAGGCCTAGGACTATGCAGGTACCATGAAGATAAGGCAAAATGCATAGGAGATAAAAAACAATAGAAAAAGCAGCATGCAGGAACAAGTTCAAAGATGGGAGACTGCAGGAAGCAGAGGACAGAGGAAGGAAGGGACAGTTCAGGTGGTATTTACGGCTGCATGTCCTCAGGTCTGTGTTGAGCTGGAATCCTGGGCGACAGCGGCATTCATATCCGACCGCCAGGTCAGCACAGATGTGTGCACAGCCGTGGTCCGTCACGGCACAGAACGCAGCTATGATGGGAAGAACCAATAATACGATGTGTAATACGAAGTCTCTGATTCAAAGCCATGGCTTGGTGTGAATGCATCCCTGGGACAATATTCAAGGGCTCCTGTATGTACTTAGGGCGCACTAGGCAAATTTGATCTTATCTTATCTTTATCTTAATAGCTTATGCTTGTTTCTTTGCTACTTCTATGTTTAGCTTGACAATATTCTCAATTTTCTTGTTTAAAGTTGTTGAGAAAAATGCAAAGACTTTAGAAGAAGAAGAAAGAACGCTCACCTGTGCACGTCTTTGCGTCTGCGTTCAGAGTGTAGCCCATCCTGCACTTGCATCTGTAGGAGGCTGGGGAGCTCACACACATGTGCTGGCACTGATGATCCGTGACCTCACACATGTCTGAGCCTAATGCACGCGTTCGTGGGCATACACGCACACACACAAACACACAAATACACACAGCGGCACGCGTACATACATAAACACAGATCATCAAAACAATGCATGCATAAATGCACCATTAAATGGGGGAATACTTCAATAAAGGGGGAGAGGGATGAAGATAACGAGGAGTAGGAGAGGGTGGAGAAAAGTTTGATTTGGATGAACAAAGAACAGTCACAAACTGATTAGTCTGTTGAGACTTTCTATTCCCAAGGGCTGGAGGCTTATTACCTGCATCTGTCCTTTATTTACATTGCTCACATTTCAGTACGGGCTGTCTATCCTTGAAGCAACAAATGTGTTAGCATTCCACTCCACGCTCAACAAACCTTTCCTGAGTTTTGATCTTCCCCTTGACATTCTCCCGCTTTCTCTTTGCTATGTTTACAAATGGGCACCAGAGGGCACTCTGTCATTCAATTGGTTAACTTCAAGGAACACCTTGTAAGAGTTGTCAATCTAGGCAGGAAAAATGCAAAAACTTCTGACCTGCCAGCTAGACCCTTTCTTCAGCGTATCATGGGGGTGTCCCAGATGCCACATCGCTACACACTACACTTGGTGCGACCCCAACGACATTGATTAATGCCTGTGACGCTCAAAGAGCTGCCAGTCTGCCATGAATAATGGTGTCAAAGTCTGTGTGAAATTGTGTATCCTGATCCCGGCATAAGCGAGAGAGAGAGAAAGAGAGAGAGAGAGAGAGAGAGAGAGAGAGAGAGAATGCTAGAGAGTTGCTGCTAGATAGTAGCACAGATGGACAGAGAGCGAATGTGAGAGGGAGCGTAGGGCTGTAATCCCATTTCGATATTGACAGACAATGTTCTTGGACGCTCACTGGCACGTCGGCGTGAAAGGACACTCACCTCCGCACAGCTTGGACTGGAACACGGAGTTCAAGGTCTGTATCCGGCTAAAGTTAGCCACCAGGAAGACGTGCTCTGAGTGCGGCTGGCTCCCGATGGCCTGCAGCGTCTTCATGTCCACGCGGCCCACGCCGATGGCGAAGATCTGAACGCCCGCCCGCCTGGCCTCGGCCGCCACCTCCTCCACGGTGTCCTGGGGCCGCCCGTCCGTCACCACCATGGCGATGCGTGGGATGAGGAGGGCGGCCGGCCGCGCCCCCTGCTCCTCGGTGAACACCGTGTCCATGGTGTACTGCAGGGCCAGGCCCGTCATGGTGCCCGAGGCCAGGTGCTGCATGCCCCGCACCGCCCGCTCCACCTCGGCCCGGGAGGCGTGGGCGTTGAGGGGGAACTCGCTCTGCACCACGCTGCCGTACTGCAGCAGGGCCACGCGCGTGGCGTCGGGCCCCACCTCCAGGAACTGCAGCAGGTCCAGGATGAAGGCCTTGACCTTCTCGTAGTCCCGGGGCCGGATGCTGCGGGAGCTGTCGATGACAAAGGCGAAGTCCAGGGGGACTCCCCTGCAGGGGGTCTCTGTGGTAAAACACAGGGTGGTTTTGGGGGATCATCTGACCAAACGATGTGGAGCTGGCAGCACAAAGTTGTGTGTCTATAGCTCACGAATGACGCAATTGAGAATTTGCACGCTTACGACTTTAACACTGAAAAACACACAACAGTGCTCTCATTTCACCTCATGGGGGAAACTACTGTATTGGCACAGACACACACACACACACACACACACACACACACACACACACACACACACACACACACACGCA
>JAOPUD010000009.1:10408161-10428282 GCA_027122715.1 Trisopterus minutus
TTATTTAATATTCATATTTTTTGGTTTAGAATTTTTAAGGCCTTCTCTGAAGGCCTAGAAGGCCCTGACGGTTCCCCTCTGGCAGTGTCATGGTTGACGTTGACCAGGTAGACGCATCAACATGGTTACATGCAATTTTGACTGACAGAGAAACAGTTTGAACATTGCTACGGTTATTGGATGGTGAAGGGGTTGATCTGAGGTCAAGAAACAGACTGCAAAGACGTGTTTACCCCAGCTGTGACCCAAACTGAGGTATTCCAAGAAGCTCTGCATCAGTAGGCATCATAATGTAGGCCTACCAGTGAAAAATATGGCATGACATAATGATGCCACATTAAATTTGGATTGCTGTGAAACATAAATTGTATTGCACTGCTGCAAATTACGTTTTGCGGGAACTCATTTTTATGCCAACCCACCATGTTATGATCAGAAGATGGTCAGGACAACTTGACCTAGACAGTAATCACCTACTATTTACATAAACTGTATAAAATTTGCCATTAAGAAGAGCTTAATGAGTCAGTCGAGTCCAAAACTCACCATCACCCCATGGACGTCCCTCCATATTTCATGCTGTCCCTCACCTGTACGGAGACAGAGACTGCTTGCAGCATCTGGACTTGGACAAGGTTCAAGTCTGCCTTGAAGAGTATGCGTTCAAGGACTTCCCATGTGATAATGTGTTTCGTGTCTGTGTTGACTGATGTCAGAATATAATCTGACATTAACAAATGATGTTTGAAACAGTTTACCTGTATATTGAACTCGGCTGTTCAACAATGAATGACTTTGTTTTTCTTCACATTGAATGTGTAACAACTGATGCAAAATGCAAAAATTAACTTAATACATTTAAACAAACGCAGTATACAAAACTGCATGTTTCTGCTTCAACAGCTGGGTTCTTTTTCTTTTAGTCTGCAGAATCCAAAAACAGCTAGCTGATCACCATTGGACGGCAGATACTCTCCTAGCTGGTGATGTCATCAGTATGACACTGGAATCAATCTAAAATGTTTCATGAATTCTTAGGACAAGTACATTGAATTATAACAATGAACAACCTGCATATGCACCAGATATTATTTACAAAGCTCTTCCAAACCGTTTGTGAGTTGTCAAAATAAAGTATTTCCTATATGTACTACCTTCTCCTATTCCAGTCGCTGTATGTCTTCATCTGGCACATGCCGTGACCTCACTTAGATCATCATCTTTTGGACCATTCAGAAAACTTCTGCATCCCTGTTGAATAAAATAAGATATATATATAAAATTTATTAAATGCAGTCGATCTGTACAATACTTTTCCTCAACGGAATTTCATGTTTTAATAGACAAATAAACCTCTTACTATGCTCAAAGTTCTTCACCTATGAAGAACGGCCCTTCATTTCGAGCCATCATTTCGACTTTCTATCTCAAGACTTACCAAGGGGATATTTTTTTCTATCAAGGAACAGTTTTTATTTTTTAACTGGTGGAAATGGGATGCCATACATGTCGACTTCAGACTTTTTGTTTGAATGACTTTAGTTGTTTCAAATGTCGCTCATGGCTTTTTATTTAAAAATTGAGATATAGCGACCTCTACAGTAAATGTAAATGACTGGCGTAGCTCACTTTGGCTTATTAAGTTAATTAAGGCATAGAAAAATAAGATTTGTTATAGCAATAATGTGTTTAATATATAACCTCAGTAAATGAATGTTGATACATTTAATTGTATTCAGGGACTATATAAATATTCATTTATTCAAGTACGCCAACATTAATTCACCTGAGTTGATAATGCACTACTACCAAGTGATAGCAGTAGGAGTAAACTGTGAACGCAACACTAGCTTTCACATAATAAAAAAACGGCACCATAGCAACTTTTCTGCTGCTTTCCTATGATAAGCTACAATACATGTTCTGTAACTAGTAATGATTCAATCTTCACAAAAATTTAGTTAACCAAAAAAAACAAACAGGCATTTATTTAGTTGTTTTTTTTATACATATGGCTTTGCTTTTCTTTCATTACAAAGAGGTTTTACAAAAGGTTGTGAAAGACTTTTGAATGAACCACAGGCAGACAGATATGGAGAAGATGACTATGCCACAGTAGTACATCTATGCTCAGAAGTACCTATATGGCACTGCCACAAAGATTACAGGCAGTAAAATGCCAAGGCTATAGGAAACAAAGTCTCAGCACACACAGCGGCACGACATTTGGACGAAGGACACACACACAACGGATGGAGTCGGGTGACACCTTTAACACAGTCACAGATCGAGATGCCAGAGGTGATATATGATGTTCCTTTGCACTCCACCTTTTCTTTTTTGAGAAAAATGTATACATTTCAGCCGAAACTCACGTGTAACCGTAATGTATGTATAACTCATTGGTGGTGCCCCATCAAAGATGCCATTTGCCTGACCTGAAGGGTGCTTTCTTAGAGGAAAGTGGTCACTGTACCGGTACGGCTGATGAAAATAATAACAAGACTGCAAAGCAAAGGGCATGTACAACCTAATTGAGTGGTCTCTCCTTGACGCTTGTTGTCGACCACTCTTTTTTTTCTCTCATTTTCTTCCTAGTTACGTTTGTGGCTGTCCTCCGGCAACAGCGCTTTATCTAAACATGATCAATATTTTCTACATTTGTTATAATTACAGTACGACTCCTTCATCATTCAAAATGTTTTGATTCACCGGAATTAGAAGACTCTAGAATCTGAGCGCATCAAATCAGGATTAGCTCAGCACAACATTAGCCGCTGGGCCGCAACCTCGGTTTAGTTCTGAAGGCCCCAAACCAACCACCAAACCTTGCCGGCGTGGGTTGAAGTACAGATTTTTAAGTTTTGTTTCTGAGAAAAGTCCATCATGTAGAGTTTTAGTACAAAGTTCTGCTCATAAAAAGGTGATGTTTTTTTGTTTGTTGCATAAACAGAATACAGGGACTTTTCCTTCCACCCAGAAGACCGTAGTGTGAACTCGTTCTCATGTCTCTCGCCTTGCCTTCTTCTTCTTCACCGGCTTGGGGGCCTGGCTCTCCTCAATTTTTTCTGTGAAGCAATCAAAATGCAGAATTCTATATCAGGCATGGGCATCTAATTCAGCCTGACCTATCCACAATATAAAAAATAAGTGCTGTAGGTAAGTTTTGAGAGCTAAAATTAGTAATTTGTTAGAAATGGCATTGACATCAGTCAGCTATTAGCAAGGGAAATGCTGCGAAATAACTATTTTCCGGTTGACTACACCTCCCGCTGCATGACAACATTTTTATTATACACCACACCTGGGTAATTTCTGACCAATCATGGCATCTCTTCACTGATTGGTTAAGGGAATCTGTCTTAGCCGTCAATCAAAAGGTTAATAAATAGAACACCTATTTTCAAATTCTTGCCCTCTTCGACTATCAAATCTTGGCTACAGCACCTTCAACTGGACCCGACTAGTCAATTGACTAGGCGACAATATAGCTGGCTAAACTGTGACATAGAAAGTCAAAGTGGAGGAAGAACAGATGACATCTTACTTTGTTGAGCGGGAGCAGGAAGGTGGTTCTGCTTGGCGGTGGGCTCCGCTTCGCTTGGCTTCTGTGGCACTTGTGTAACAGGGGTCTTCTGGGATACGGTCTCCTTCACAGGTCGCTCCACTCTCGCCTGCACGTGGTTACAGGGCAATGTAGCATACATAACTTCTAGGGGTGTAACGATACACATATTTGTAACAAACTGTGGCGGTACAATCACTTCTGGGTGGACCGCGGTACGTAAATTTGGCAAAAAAGAAAGAAATACGTTTCTTAATGTTGTTTGCTAGAAACACCAGTCTATCAACTTGATCTGGATCAAGTGCGGCTCTCTTTTTATTCACGATGTTACCTGCGGCAGAGAACACACGCTCGGAGTGCACAGACGTGCCTGGCACACACAGGTATATGTGCGTCTACATTGAAAGAAGTGGGTATTTGTTACAGCCCCCGTCTCTCCACCAATGCAGCGGGTTTCCGTCAGCGGGGATGACTTGGGGTCACAATTTACAGCTCAGGCTGGCTGCTCTGTGCGTTATCTATTTTAGAATCAGGATGTTATTCCCTTGATTAGCGCGCCCGCGAATGAATGAGATGGCAAACAATGAAATAAAAAGTAAAAATCAAACGGTCTAATCATAGACAAAAAAATGCACTACACATGGCACTTTTAAAACCGGTTTGATTATATATATATTCAAATACGGATATGTCACGTCATATTCAAATGCATATTTGAATATCGAATAAAAAGTGACAGCCCTTACTATCACTGTTACTGTGAGAAAAAAAAACAAGCTGTGCAAACCCAGCTCACGACACTATTTCAACAACCCCTGTCTGGGAATTCAGAACGGGCAAATGCCATAAACAAGTCTATTGGAGTTTTCATTGCTGCTGATCTTCGGCCATTTTCCAACATTGAGAAACAAGCAAACAAGCTGTTTTTTTCATTTTTTCCCCTTACTATGAACCGTACCGTCCCGTGACTTCAAAACGGAGGTACGTACCGAACTGTGACTTTTGTGTACCGTTACACCCCACATTTTCCACTCAATACTGATACTGAATATTCCAAACCTTGATTTGAGTCGTTAACATTTTCCCCTCTGATTAACCAACCACATGTCATCACAACCTCTATACAAAGAAGCCTAATTTATTTATATCTATCCATCTTTCTGGTTCGGTTACAAGCACAGAAAAAGATGTTACTAGCACAGTACAGGATGTGTTAACCGTTATCGGATCGCAACCAGAGCTCCGTCGAACACCCACCTCGGCAGCAACAGCTGTCTTCGCCGGCTGGACAGCAGGAGCCTTCTCCTGGGCAGGCTGCTGCTTCTTCACTGGGGCCTCATGGATCACCTCCTTCTCTGGCTCCTCAGAGTCCTTCAGGGAGACACGGGACAGAAGTTTGGGGGTAAGACAGCCAAAATAATAAGAATAAGTTCAAAACTCCACACCTTTCACTTGCAACAGAAAGGAGGGCAACAAACAAGTGCATTACCTGGCTACCCTGGCCTCCTTCCTCTGCCACCTTCCTCTTCTTTTTCTTCCTCTTCTTAGTTTTGCCGCTAGCGTCGGCTTTGTCATCGTCTTCGTCTTCCTAGTAGAAGAAGAAGCGCAAGGTAACGTAAGCCCACGTAAGGCAGAGTGTTGACCTGAGTAGCATCTAGGAAGATGGTCCTCTTTGGACGGGAAGCTAAAATTGTCAAATGAGACCGTGGGAGAACACTTACAGCCGCCTCCATCAGAAGATGGCTCTTAGCGGGCTCAGGGGGGGCCACCTTCTGGGCTGCGGGGGGGCTAGGGGCCGGCTCCTCATAGTTCCCCCAGACCTCAGAAGGGGCGTTCCAGTCTGAGCTGGCATCCACTGTGCCACCGTCTGAAGGAAGCATTAAATGTATGATTACCATTTGTTCTCAATGGAGAAGGAGAGCCGTTAACCATTAACTAACACGGCAGGGTAACATTATTTTGTGATTGCTATGGAAAAGTGGGAGGCATATGGATGTATTAGAATATCCACATAATCAACAAGGTTTAACATTCCTAATGATAACACTGTCAATACAATGCTCCAATGTGGTCATCACATATATTGAGACATGTCATTTGGGGGGACATTTGCAAACAGGGTGTGGTAGTTAAAAGATTGAACAAAACGAAAGCGGCTGGTTCTTACTCTGGCCTGACCACTCGTCTTCTACCTTGGGCTGGCCGGCCCAGGGCAGGTCAGGAATAGGTTCTATGGAAAAATCCAAATAACGGAACGTTAGAGCACTGCTTGGGAAACTACACCCTCTGCTGGTAAAACACAGGATCTATATTTTCCTTATGAGAGTGTCGATAGCAAGATCCTTGTGAACAAAAGGCACAGGCTGGCCTGCAATTTCAGAAGACATCAATTATAGGATGTCATTTTACTGATAATATTATTGAAATCCCTATTGCGCAGTGTTTACTTCATACATGTTGAGGAAATTTGAAGCGACACGCTTGTTGAAATGTGACACAGTGAGACTATAAAAGGACAGTGGTCTCATTCCACCCTTTGCACCTTACCGGCAGCGCCTAGCCCGGAGAAAGAAGACACTTGAGTTTGGTCCGACGTCTTCATAGCACTTTCGATCACAGTCCATGACCCTGAAATGGGCAGATTTGAGAGTCACTATTATAACAAAAACTTTATCTTAATACATCAACAACGATGAAAACGACCATGTTAGCCACAAAAATAATACATTAGAGAACCGTTAATAGTGAGTAATAGTCAACCTATGCCAACATATGCCTCCAGAATAGCATGCATATAAAACGCAATGCAGTGGAAGCTAAGGCCTATCTTCAGAGGCCAACTGTGTGGTGTATTTACCATCTATCTCCGATCCCCAGAGCGTGGCAGGCTCTCGCTTGGCGGCCCAGTGGCCAGGGGCCTGAGCAGCTGTGTGGGCTGGAGCCTTGACAGCCGCCTTGGTGGAGCTGGGGGCTGGCTCGCTGCTTCTCACTAATACACAGATGGGGAGAGAAACAGAAGCAGAGAGATTCAGAGATGGAGACGGGATGAGGATGCGTAAATTTTATACGACAGGTATAATTTAAGTTTCTGGCTTCAATGTAGAATTGAATAGTGGTCTAGAATTGTCAGGTCATTATCACCATAGCATTTAACCAATTTTTTTTTTTTTTTTATCAGATTTGGTGCAAATTGCAATACGTTTTTATATTATGAAAAAGGAAGCACATACTGATTAACTGAATAATGCCAGGCTATGAATCTAAAATAACATTAAAGAAATTAATAGGGTTGAATTATTAATTAAATTAATTGACTCCATTATATTAAGTTTCTAAGCAAACATGACCAATATAAAAAGCAGGGAGCCTTAGTAGTGAGATTAGAATCATTTCATAGCATTCAGAACACAAATCATTCTGGTGGTTCACTTGAATAGTTACCTTGAGCTGCAACAGCCTCAACTTTCTCTACTTTAACTTTGGTGGATTCACCTAATAGGGTAGGGAACAAAAGATACATCTCACATTAGACAATACGTGAAGGAGCCACAGTAACGCACAATAACACACCCCTCAGGTGCCACACAGAAGGGTCCCCAGTGTGGAACAAATACCCCAGTGTCTGTATTTATAGGTCCTATTGTCCACACGAGAGCGGCTGAACTCAAAAACACCTCCTCAGGAGTTTAACACAGGATTACATCATTACACACGAAAGCAGACTTAGTCCAATCTAAGCTTACATGTGAAGCATACATGATGATTCAAATGTAAGCCGTTGTTAGTCAAGGAGCATATTTCCACTACAGCCATGTCCCACTCCTGCTTGATGAGAATCGACAGGGTAAGCCTAAGCACCATCAAAGTTACCCTTCTTCTTCTTCTGGGCTGCAGGGGCCGGGACTGGGGCGGGCTTGGGCAGCTCCTGAGGGGAACCATTGGAGGCGTTGCCCCCTCCAGGACTGGCTGAGCCGTCGCTGGGGGTCTTTTCCTTCTTGCGCTGCTCACGCTTCTCCTTGTTGCTGACCTTCGTTTCCCACGTGCCTGAGGAAATATCCCACACGAACGCTGCAGAATTAGCAAGGAAGTAGCCCAGAGGGCAGAGTAGCTGGGTTTACCTCCCAAAACATGCCATGGATTAGGGGATAATGGAATAGATTGAGAACCTGTGGTTTCCTTCTTTTATGAAAACTGTTAAAAATTTAATATATTATAATAATATATCATATATTAAAACGGTGCAGCAACCTACTTTCTGAAAATAGTTTCAAATTGAAAGAAACAAATTTAACGGGGAACCACACTGTAATAGAGGGAGCAGTAAATGGCCACAGAAGACATGGAATAAAGGTAAGATAATCCCAAGTGCTCCGGATTCATGACACCTCACCTTCCTCTGGCTCTTTGCCGTCAGCAGTCGCCGTCTTGGACTCTTTGACCACCTGTTTGGCCTTCTTTTTTGACTTCTTTACCTGGAAGAACAATTATAGATGACCTCCAGGAACTATACTACACTAGAGTTGAAGAGAGCAGCACCTTGTGTCGAAACAGCCATAACGGAACATGAGACCTCAAGATGAGCCATAGTAGCCAATCAAATCAGTGGGTTTAACTACGGTCTATATATAAGTGAAATTGCATATGACATCCACAACTCCTCTCAATCAGTTTTGGCTTTACAACTGAATCTGTGTTATAAATTGGTAAAAATAAATGCCCACTGTGATTGTACATTCCTGCTGGCAGCATTTGATGAATTGATCACACCTGACAGTGTACCAAGTTAGGAATGAGCCTCCAAGATTATGCTGCATCTGCAAGTTAGGCTGGTAACCAAATACTGCCAGCTGGTCTGGCCACATCACTACAACACGACAGTGACCAGTGGTCGGAGGGTGGGACTGCTGCGTTTAAGGAGGACTTTGTTAGAGTGAGATTTAAAATAAATATTGATTAAAAAATAAATACAAATAAAATACAGTACAGTTCCTCATCTTAATGAAGATGAGATCTTTTTTTAAGAGCTACCCTAAATGCTTACCTCTGTAGCGCTTTCAGTCTTGCCTTGCGGTGGAGGTGACTGGTGATGTGGCACAATCTCTTCTGACACTGTGGCCTCCTCTAGGGCTTCAGGAACCGCTCTCCCGTTTGGCTGAGCCTCCTGGGCTTTCTATAAGCGAATAAGTGCACAAAATAAGGTAGAGATCAACAAACGTCCACGCCGTATTGCAAATGATTCACACTTATCATGTTCAGCATCAGGCCAAGCAAGGCCTGGCGCCAGCCTGCTTGAGCTAACGTTACTCCTGCTAATGGCAGCTAGCGGCCGAGACTGCACATTCAGAGAGGAGTTACCTTCTCAGTCTTCTTCTTCTTCTTCTTCTGATCCTCGGTTTTGACGGCGGGCTTGACGCCGTCGGGTTTGACTCCATAGCCACCGTCCACGGCAGCTGGTCGTCTCTTGAAGAGAAAGCCGCAGGCTGAGGCCCACAGAGCCACCAGGAGCACCAGACCGATGCACGCTGCTAAGAGGATCACCCATGGCGGAATCAGCTCCGGCTTCAGACCCAGATCCACGCCGAGCTCCGAGTGGAGGAGCTCTAGGCCACTGGACAACGCCTCTTTCAAGCGGCTTGTGAGGAGCTTGACCTGCCTCGAGGTCGCCTCCTGGAAATTCTCCATCTGAATCCTGTCTTTTACTTTTCTAAAAACACCGACCGAGAAGTAGGCGAACGCTTCCTCGGTGCTTCTGCTGAGCTAGCTCAGTGCTAGCTAAAAATAACGGGTCGCTTTCGACATGGTTGCTAACAATAAAGTCATCCCCTACTGGCCACCAATGCTTTACTTACTAAACATTCAAACTACATTACCTAATATACAATACCTCTTCTGTATTTTCAGTCAGTTAACATCCTAATATATCACAATGCGTCCATAGAGAAGCTTGGTCAGAGGTTAACCAATTCACCTCATATGGCTCCCAGTCGACCAGGACAACTACTGGCATTGACAGCTACAATGACATGGGCGGGGCTTAGCATCCCTCCTCAGGATTGGTCAAACGTCACCATTCAAAAAGATGTGTGTAGGTAGACGTGTCAAAAGTGACAATTCGAAAGTAAAAAAAATATGGAAATAGTAATGGTTGGAACTCATTACATTTTAAGGACTCATGTACCTTCACAAGAAAAAAAACCCTTCAATGTTAGGTTAGTTTTATTGCTTGAAGCTTTTGTTTATAATTAATACATATTTAATAAATGCTTTTATACACCAAAAGAACATTTTCTGCAAATAAAGACAAAGTATTTTGCATCCAAGTTTATTTTGAAATTCCCTACTCCCCCTATACAAGAAAAATGACTTTCCACAAAGGCAGAAGTGAACTGTCATTAATAACAAGTATTATTTTCAGGGCAGGAAAAAAAATTATAATCACAGTGTGTCTTTTCTTTTATTTTTTAAATACTACTGCTGTCATCTTTGGCTGGGTTTTGGCCGACTGTTTACTGTCCAGCCAAATTCCTGGTAAGTAAAGGTCTAAGCCAATAGAGCAGGGCTGAGGGCTTTACATCTTTACAATGCCAATACAGGAATGTTCCAGACTGTATACCTCTTTATAAACACAAAGGAAAAAAAAAAAAGAGAACAAGGAGTCTGCGTTCACAACACAGACGAATATTACCGCCAGGGAAGATTGCAACAGTTTCGTCGAATTTCATAAAATTGTATAGACAAAAAAAAAAAGAAATCTACAAAAATGGAGCTAGGTAAATATTACACAACGGTAAACATGTTTTTTTTTTCTTTTTTTAATTGTTTTACACTTTCTCCTGTGGAAACACTCTACACAAAACCAAAATTCTTGGTCTTAATGGCTAGCAGGAGTTTCTGTTTGAGGATCTGTTTGGAAGAGTAGAGTGGCACGTAGAGTCGGGAGATGCAGGTGTTGGCCGTGGGCAGGTGCTGGTCGTCCGGTGGGCGTATAGTGATGGAGGGCATGGGCTGGAAGCCCTCCTCGCTGGCGGGGAGAGATGGGCTGGAGGTCCAGAAGTATACCTGTGAGGTAATGGGAAGCAGAGCGGGGGGAGGACCAAAGAGGATACGTTTTCTTTAGTAGTTGTAATGCAAGCCCCAGGGAGGCTTCTCTGTTGCAAAACCCCAGAAACCTTTTTCAGATCCGTTTCAAAAAGGTAGCTATAGTCGCTACTGATCACTAACTTTTATCATGAATACAGATCAATGTGAATTGGAAACGAGACCGTAAATTACTAAACTCAAAGGTTTCAGTGTGAATTTAGAGTAAAAGAAACGGAGACCCACCAGGTCCTGCCGCTCAGTCATGCTCATCTTCTCCACGATGGACCAGAACCAGCGCTTGAACTGCAGCAGCTTGTCCGCGTTCTCTCCTAGTGGATGCAGAGAAAAAAGTTGGAACCTAACAAAAAGTAAGCCCTTGAAAACAGAGGGCCAAACCAGATCCAGACACATGAAGCAGATGATGAGGATGTAGGAGCGTACCAGACTCGTCGTTGAAGGAGGTGAAGCTGATGAGCATCTGTACATTGACCTCCCCGCAGCCGTTGACCAGCAGTCGGAAGTCTTCTGCTGTCAGATCTTCCAAGGAGTTCTTAGGAAGCACGTCCAGAAGGCCCTTCCTCATAGCCTGGGGGGTGGACAAAGAAAAAGCAGAGCCTTTTAATCACCATGACTTATAGATGTATATACACGCCATGTGCCAGCCCCAAGGCACAAAGAAGACAGTTGCTTCTAATGAATGGCATAGCTGCACTCTGTCAGAAGCCTGGTAACACTTGGAATACGCATTTGCTTGGAAAGTAGCACAAAGTTCAACTTGAATTGAACTTCGACACCCACCAATGAAGTCCTTTAACAAGGCATGTTTATTGCCTTTCCTGCCAGTGGCAGCCAGTACACCATGTTTGTAAAACCCGGGTGAAAGTGACTTGCGTTAAGGTCCTCTAATGGCCTATAGGCGGTACACAGGGGATGGATGCAAAAAGACCTGCCACCATTTTAAGTCAATGGGGAAAATGGGATTTCATTCTCACAATACAAAGACAATACTTTTTTTTAAAGGTCATATAACGGTTTATATAGATAAGATAGGTTTATTAAAAGCTCAATGTGTACAATTTCAAGTAGCTCTTAGCTTAAATTGGACCTGGACACATCTGTGTGCAATGCTGATCAATAGTGTCTTAAGTAATGTCATCAATAAAACATCCTTTTAACTGCACTCCTAACACTGAGTGTTAGGAGTGTACAACCAATTTCACATACAACCAATTCCAGCCGCCTATGAGTAATGCAGGATGTGTGATTGTGGCTCAGTGTGACCAGGACTCACATGGAGGGGCTGCTCCGCCACCACCAGCATCCTGTGCTCGGCGTACTTCCTCACGTACTCGTACACGTTGAGGGGCGTGACCGGCATGTTGACACCCCCGGAGAGAAGCTCCACCTGCGGCAGTGAACACATGCCAACATGAGCAAAACCATAACCAACCAAGTCGTTTTTGATGATTTTATTCTACTTTTTATTATTATTAAGCTTTTAAAAAAGGAATCAGGTGGCGATAAATTCTGTAAAAGGATTTCCCCTGTAGATTCCTTTATAAGAGATTGCAGAAGATATAGTATAGATATAGTATATAGTATACGATGCCATCCAAAAGTGATGCAGCGTTTTACCTGTCCGGCGCCTTCCTCTTTACAGAGGTCAATAGCAAAGGCCAGGTCCATGGCGGCGAACACCGCTTCCGCCTCACCAGCCTGAGAATGTCTGATGAGCTGCCGCAAGCTCTCGTACATAACCGGGTCAAAGAAGGCAAAGTCATGCCAGTTCACCTGAAGGAAATGAATGGTTTAGTTTCCTAATTTAAAGAAATAACTATGTCATGTGTTCTGGCTGGAGGGGGAGGGGCTAGAGCCCGGGTCATTTCTTTACCTTCCTTCCGAGCAGCACCTTGATCACATGCCTGTTCAGGGTGATGGGGCAAAGTTCGTTCTGAAGCAGACACAGGCCAAGTATCCTACAAACAAAGGCATAATTATACATTATCACAGATGTCATGTCTTGCACAGAAGGAGCGTCAGCTTTTAGCGGAACTACTTCTCATGAAGTATACATGAAGTGTGTCCAGTTAAATTACTACATTTAACCGTGTTCGTTTTAAACATCTCAAGCTTGAAACAGACACTGGTGCGCGGAAGTGTTGTACTTGGTTATCGACCGACGGCTAAAAAACGTTCGCTGAAGATGCTTACCTTCCGATGTTGCGGAAGCAGTTGAGGCGAGCCTCTGTGTTCTTGCCGGGCCGTGGCGAGTAGAAGCCCCGCTTGCCAGGCTGGTAGAACAGAGGGGCGTTGTCGTCGCCATCATCGGGGTCGTCCAGCTCCATGTCCACCACGCTGCGTGTGGAACCATGCCGCTTGCGGTTCTCCTGTTGCTGCTGCTGCTGCTGCTGTTGCTGCTGCTGCTGTTGCTACCACACAGGAGGAGAGCACTTGTTATTAGACTAAGCTCGAGCTCAAACAAATCTCAAATTTCTGTTTATTTCTTAAGGCCTAACAGATGTGTTTACTTGTGCTTTCTCTGGAGCCTCCAGTAGACCGAGATCCAGTATACTGTCTGCACCATTCTCCCTGTAGGAGAGTAGAGTCAGACAGCACAGAGTTGGTCACATTGACACCGGCACAGACAAGAATAAGTACAAACAGTAAAAACGCAGTGTAATGACAGTACATCATGCCAATGCCCTACCTTCCGTGTGCTATGAGGAGCTCCATGGCTTCCTCCACCCTGGCCCTGAGAGAGTCCTCGCTGGCCAGCAGTAGAAGTAGCTGGGCCGGGGACAGTTCCAGTAGCATGCCTGTGATTTTACTGGCAAACGCCTGAGGGAAAGACATACCATGCTATGTTTACAGGCTCTAAATTGTCCTCTGCTCTATCCATGTTTTGGAACGTATTTGAATTAATTCAGTGTGTTAGTGGTTACCGGTTGCATGGCGTGCACGCGCGGGTACAGCCTCTCTCCCAGGGCCTGTCTGTGTGCCGGCAGGGGGTCGGGCTCCTCGCTGGGGTTGCCCTCAGACGCTGGCCTGAAGGGCCTGGTGTCGATGGACAGCTGTCTCCTGGAGTCCCTGACACACAGACACACAGATCTCGGTTATACTGGGTCGCCGCTGAAAGTGCTGCGATTCGGCGACATCCGAGTTGCTAGAAGGGGCCTTTATTTGCGTTCCACAGGGGGTGACTCAAAATAAAATTGACATCGAAAATAAATATTCTTTTGTTTTCGTCTCCATTTGAAAAAAACGAAAGTGTGGCTTAAAAAAAAAAAGTTAGGAGTAAAAGTGGAGAGTCGACGTTGGCGTTCTCTATACTGACAGAAGGAGCATCTCCAACATCGTTCCTCACCTGTCTCTGTCCCTCCGAGAACCGGCCCGGATCCCTCCGCTCCGCCGCTCCCTCTCTCGGTCCCGGTTCCTCAGCCGCTGCATGAGGTCTACACACGCACACACAGCGCACACACACACACACACACAAACAAACAGGGGTTTTAGAGCACGGGTACCCGCATTTAATCATTCAAGCATGCTTTTGTAGCACAGTTTTCGTAGAAGAAAAATCACACCAGGAAAACATTGTACGCCAAATTTGAGCACCATGATATTAGTTTCCATATGTGGTCATACTTGAGTTGTAATCGTGATGACACGTACTGCTGGCCTGCATGCCCTTGCTGACGCTCTGCACACAGTCCAGGTTGGGCAGCTTGTCGTTGGAGAGGAAGGCGAGCGCGATGGCCGTGTAGAAGCTGCGCGCCACGCCGCTGCCCTCGCCGGGCTCGTCCTTGAAGGTGACCTTGACGCGGTGCACTGCCATGGGCGTGGTGGTGCAGCGCCTGCCGAAGTGCGTGTTGAGCTGCCGCATGGTCTGCTGGATGAGCTGGTCACGGTCACGGTCCACCTCCAGCGCCAGGTCACGGGACTGCAGGTTGCGGAGCTTCTCCATCTCCCGGCGGAACTTGGACTCCTTTACCTCGAAGCCGCCCAGCTCCGTCAGGATCTGATGGAGGAAGGGGGCGGAGGAGGACGTGAGGCAATTAGGCGAGTACTTTTGAGAGCATGCTCTCAAAACAAAGCGGCCTCTAAATGTTGATCTGGAGAACAATTTGAATAATAGCCGTACCGAACCGGGCTCTGCTCCCACATCCTCCATGAAGACCCTCCCAAAGAGCTCCAGGGACAGGCGCCAGCGGCCGAGCAGCATGTCATGTGAGATCACCATGCCCATGAAGCTACAGTGGGGCCTGGACAGAGGGAGAGGCGGGGAAGGGGGTTAGGCCACATTCTAGTTTAAAGCTTTAGGCTGAAAATGTAAAAAAATATCGACCAAAACCAAAAATTCACAATTGCTTACAAAAGTACAAAGGCATTTCAATTAACAAACTACATGCAACTCAGGTTGTGGATCGTCGTGTGGACAGAATGAGAATTACATGAGGTGACCCACCACCACGGACGGGACATACCTAAATGAGGGAAGCGGGGGTCCATCGCTCTCGGTCAGACCGATCTCGGCCAACAGGCTGCTCTTCAGCTGGGCGGCCAGGTCGTGTGGGGAGGGTCCCGGCTTGGGGGCCTCCAGCTCCTGGGCGGCTGTCAGGTGGTCCTCGGCACCTCGCTGGCCCGTCTCCATGCTCATGACGTTCTTCAGGTTGGCCGAGTAGGACATCTTGGTGGGCAAGATCTGGCGTGTCGCAGGATAACAGAGGAATGGTTTAGTCACTCAAGATGGGACATCTGTTAAGTTATGGTGACTTTTGATGAATCAAAGAATGGAAATATGGAAACGCCCCAGAGCAGTGCTGTGTTCCAATATCCACAGACATAACCTCTCATATTCATCAGTTCCCAGCAGGAAATTAAGAAAATATGACGACTTCTGAATAGCCTTGACAGACTCCCAAACTACAAGCCAATTCCCATTTTTATATTCAATTTATTTATTTTGTAGATTTAAGGCAGACGATGGATATTGGAGCACAGTGGGGCAGGTGATGTTTGTCCAGTGAGTGAGGGGTGGTATACCTGAGAGGAGGAGGGTACAGAGGAGCCCATGTTTACCTCCAGGCAGTTCCTGTCCATGCTGGCCTCAGCCAGGCCTTTGGTGGCCATGTAAGAGGAGGAGTACAGGCCTTGAGAGGGGCGGCCAAACAGGTCCTCCTTCCTGGCATTAGGCTACGAGAGAGAGAGCGAGAGAGACTTGTCATGTATGCATTCAGGAGACAGCGATAGAAACAAGCTCTTCATATAATGTGAATATTGCAAAGTTGTTCGACATGATTTAAGTTGAGCTGTAATAACCATACTAGAACAGCTTATTCAATCATGTGGCGAGTATCCATTAGATTTGTTACAGAACTTGTACGTGTGTACCTCAAGCATTTTTCCAGTTACAACTGTGACACAAAAAAACCTGTTCTTATCAAGCAAGGCCATGATAAGGTTGCAAGGTTGCCAAGCATGTTTCTTTTACTCTCTTTCAAAACGACTGTCCACAAGATAAGCAGGTCTCAGGGACGCCCATGTAGCTCAAGTTCAGTGGCCCTGTGACCTTCACCAATGAAGGCTGTCTGACCTGCAGGAGGTGTGGCTGGTCCGCCAGGGGGATGGCCTCGGCGAGGGGCACCTCAAAGGGGTTGGGCGGGATGCAACCCAAGAAGGTCATGGAGTCGGAGCGACGGAAGAAGGGGTGGTTTTGGCCGGTCTCGGCTGGAACCGGATCATCGTCCTTGTCCTGCAAAGTGGAGCCTGACGAGAGAGAAGGACGTGATTTAATAGCGTGAGGACACAGGACTCTTATCAGAGCCAAACAAAAGACTCCGATTTCAAGTCAAGGTTGTCTCGAGTCATGTCTATTTCCTTGTTAATCACAGTTAGTCTCAAAGGGCATCACAGGCCACATTTTATGACCATTTGCACCCTAGCCTCCCAAAGAGCCAGGAAAAACTCCCTTAACCATCAAGGCAGAAATCTTAAGAAGCAACGGAGAAGGGAGGATCACTGGTTTTAGGGAAGGAAGTTGTGAAATGGCTGCCACAAAGGACAGACAAATGGTAGCATTCAAGCAAAATCAATTCCATTCACACTTAATTCCACGCCACTCACTTTGATTGGTGTCGTCATCATTCTCATGTTCAGAGTCCTCGTTGTCCAGACCAAGCTCAAGAATCTCACGGTTCCTGTGAACACAAATAACCCCTTTGTGAGTCATGCCGTCACAGAGACACGGGACAAATGGTACAGGGCTCCATTTATGTCACCACTGTATCACAAAATATATATTTATTGCAGATGCGTGATAACAAACTCGATAAGCAGAAGCACAATGGGTTAATATTCGACGGGCATCAAGTAATGTCCAAGACTTGGACATTGTAGTATAGCAATGTCTCAATGCTCCAATGCCAGCACAAATTAAAATATGTGAAATAAAAATGAATTGAAAATGGAGAACAGGGGTATAAGGTCAGAAAATACAGCCAATAACTTCTCAGCACTCATTTTGCCAAACATTGTGATTGCGATTAATTTATATTCTGAAGCGAGTACTATACATAAACTATAGTAAAGCAATTGCGGAATTAGTTTGCATGTTTAACAGGCGTACAAAATATGATTAATTGACGCATTTTGTATTAATTTATAATCAACAATATAATTTATATAAAATAATACTGTAGTATACATAGATAGATACTTTATTTATCCCGAGGGAAATTCAGGAAATGTATAATAACATGTATAATTCTTTACAAACTGTCACGAAGGCTAGAATTGTGACGGCAAGAATTTCTTTGTCATTTCCATCAATATGCAATGTATTGTACAGACCTACTCAGCCCCACATCACAAACCCCATCTACCTTTTGCGGTCCATCTGCGGGGTCTCCAGGGTGGTCTGCTGGTTCATGGCTTTGATCCAGTAGATAAGGGCCTGGAAGACGTAGGCCACGTGCTTCAGGGAGCACACGTCCAGCACGGGAAGCACGTCCGAGTGCTCGTCGTTGTGTGAGCGCATCAGGGACAGGGCGTAGTTGAGGAAGTCCCCGCGGGCGGACATCATTCCTTGGCGTGCGGTGAGCAGAGTGGCTGCTCGTCTGCAAAATCAACACGCGTGCAATCAGTTCAACCCTCGGATTTCACACTTGCATACATAGCGGTCAAGCATCGCTGGTATATTATTTTAACATCATTAAGTAATTAATATTGTGAATAATGTAGTAGTGAAAGACAATCAGAGAATGAATGGCATTACTTTAAGGGGCATCATATTAACACTCTATAGTCATAAATCATCCTTTCTTACAGGAGATGCAGCTCAAAGTGCTTCACATTTAGCAAACACAAATATAGAACAGATGTTAATGCTAAATGGACTGCATATAGTGCTTTTTTGTAACCAGTGGCCACCCACAGCACTTTACAATATTGCCTAACAATCAGCCATTCATACACACACAGACGTGTGATATGTACTTGATTGTAATTGCCTGCCTTCCTTGCGGTAGTGGGTAGTGACTAGATATACTTTTGGTCCACAGAGAGACCTGTACCTGCGTCCCTCCAGCGTGCGGAGGCTGGCCTCCTCCCGGGCGGTGAGGCGCTCCCGACGAGCAGAGTGCTGCGAGGCGTGCAGCGGGTGGCTGGGGTGACCCGGGTCCCCGGCGGAGGACAGCGCTGAGCCGTAACGCAGCTGGGCCTCCGTGGAATCCATGATTGACACCATCCAGTTCCAGGTGGGGATGAGCTTGTCCTCCACGTAGTTCTGGATGAAGACACAAAGGAAATGAGAACATGAGACCTTATTGTTGAAGCTCTTCCATACATCAATGACATGGCGAAGGCCAATTTGGAGAAACCATCAGTTTCGCTAGATTGAAACTGACAAAAATCTCTCCCCTCCCTACAGGCCTGTATCCAAAGCCACTCCTCCCAAACACATCACTAGCTCGCAAGCTTTAGCAATAGACAGCCCTTCAGAACGACTCCTGTCAACAAATTGTGCGCCACCTTTTACACAACATGGTGGTCTCAACAGCAATCCCTTACACAATACACTGTCACTACATGGTGGTAGCCACAGCAAGCCTTTACACAACACAGTACAGTACATGTTAGGCCCCACAGCATTCCCTTACACAACACAGTACACGGCGAGCCTCACCTGCAGGCTGACGGCGTCCTGGTAGGTGAGCTTGACAGCAGCAGGGTATTGGGAGTACACTAGATGGTTGTATTTGGGGATAAGGCTCATGAGGTCCGAGATCTGCCTGATAACGATGCTGTAGGCGCGGGCCAGGCTACTGGCAGACGTCAGGTAGCTGCTGGAGTTGCTGGCCTCCAGGGCCGCCGCCGCCGCTGCGCTGGAGCTAATGGCGCTGGAGCGCCGCAGGTTGGAGGGGTCGATGTAGATCAAGCCCGTGGAGCTCGCTGTCGACACAGGAGAAATGCACATTAGTACCTTGAAACATGCTTTCATGGGAAATGGGATCCTGGCTAACTAGGATGAAAAAGGTCCTTGATGAAAGCACTTTGGTTGCAGTTGAAAAGTTATAGTGCCATTCATAAAAAGTATCAAATAATAATAAATAATAAAACACGCCCAGCCACGAGTCAATCCATCCCTCTATGATAATGATAATGGCTACAACTCAAGCCACTTGAAGCTGCTAGGTTTAACCTAGTTTTTGATTGACCATAAACTTAAGAGTTGAAGAGAGTTGCAACTTTCAAGAAGCACTTCTGCTATTGAAGTTAAATCGGTTGCCACGGTATTCACATGAACACAAAAGGAACATCAAAACAACAAAATCAAAACAGTTGACAGGCCTACACACAAACACACACACTCACACACACGCGTACCGGCCGGCGTGGAGGTATTGGGGAGGCCATTGCCGGCGGCCCGCTGGCTGGGCGCGTTGCGTACGGCCCACTGCATGGAGCGCGGCGCCTGGGCGGCGCTGTTGGCGTGGGAGGCACTGGTGGTCCTCTCCAGGGGCTCGTCGAGGAGGAAGGTCTCCTGCTCCACGTCGTCACTCTGGCTGCTGCTGCTGTCGGAGTGAAGGATTAAGATATGTAATATTATGGTTGAAGCTTGGGGCCGGCGGGCGATGAGGGAGATAAAGCCCCCCCCCCCTCCGCACCCCCCACACAATAATTAGCTTCCTGATTGTCTGGCAATCGCTGGGATCTGGAGGAGAAACCAGAGAGGAACCGCATCCGTCTGAACGCTCTGGAGCTGAACCACAACATGCAAGACAGAAGAACCCCAGGAGAGATGTCCGGGTGTCAGAGAGAGAGAGGGAGGGGTGGAGGGAGAGAGAGGGAGAGGGAGAGAGAGGGAGAGAGAGAGAGAGAGAGAGAGAGGGAGTGAGGGGGGAGAGAGAGAGAGAGAGAGAGAGAGAGAGAGAGAGAGAGAGGGGGGGGGGAGGGAGAGAGGGAGAGAGAGAGGGAGGGAG
>JAOPUD010000009.1:10435936-10452843 GCA_027122715.1 Trisopterus minutus
CCGCCCCCCGCTCCCAGGGGACTCACCTGATTGATGTGCTCAGCTCCGGTCCAGGTGAAGCTGCAGGTGTCGTTGCAGCAGAGGACATACAGCGGGGAGTCGTCCGGGTTGGTCCCGGAGGGGCAGATCATCTCCATGAACACAGAGTCTGCGTCCTCCTTCTCCACGATACCGGGGTCGCCCACTGTTTCCAAAAGGAACAGGCACTATTATGGCACGATGACCACAATGTGTTATGCAGCTGACCTATGGCTAACCTGCGCTGCTTGAGCACTCATGTAAACGGTGCTTTGTCTTTCTCTGGCTTTGCGGTTTGGGCTTCCCTTACCTAGATCCATCCTTGCAAGTCGTTGGGTTTGTTTTATATAATGAGGGAACACAAGCCCTTTCTCAAGCTCTCAAAATAGAACCTCTATTACCATGGGCCAGCTCTTTGTAGTTTGGTGTAGCCTACAAAGGAGCCTTGTGTAGAATATATCTGAGCCACTAAATATGGGGCACTGTGTGCCTGTTTTATGTCCTCCATGATGCCATTGAGCCCTAGGGGGTGACCTACCCTTGGCCATTTTCTGAGCAGCCTCCAGAACAGTGATAGCAGCAGGGTAGGCTCGCCCACTGACCGCCAGCATAAACGGTGTCATTCCACGGGCGTCCCTGGGAAACAAAGACAACACACATGCTTGGTCAACTCTTTTGAGGTGCAAAAACAAGCTGTGGGCTGTCTGGTAGTGAAAATTGCAAAGAAGGCGTCGTCTGTGCTCTCTTGGATTAGAAAGGACAAATTTGGTTCAAATTAGCAGATGAAGTGGAAAAATAAAAAAATAGTTGTACTTGGCAGAGAGCAGCTCTCGCAGGTGTGGCCGCAGAACAACGCTGTCACACATCAGCTTGAGGATGAGGTGGGCGTTTGCCTTCCTGTCTTTAGACTCCACCACAGACGGCTCTGAGGACGGACCTGTGAGACGAGAAGGAGCATAAAGTCCCTCAGGGCGTCAGACCGACTGCTTTAATGTCTGGCTAGAAAGGATGCCTCACAGTCTGCTGAAGATAGATAGTCTGCTGATGGGGAGCAGGGGGTGGGTGGAGGCTGGGCTCTGACCTGGTATGGTTGAGGTACTGGGCCCCTGACTGGTGCCGGTGGAGGCAGTAGTGAGTGAGCCCACGGCTGGGGCGAGGATGAAGTCAATGTCACCATCTGTGGGAACAAACATTAATCAAAATCAAATAAACAATAGTAGACTTTTAATAAGACTGCAAAGCCCTTGGCAGCAGAACAAACAAATCTCTACGCCTCAGTGCTATACCAAGAAGGAGGGGTGTGGGATTAGCCGTACTCACCGGGGTCCATAGGAGGAGGGTCAGGCACCCAGCTGGGAGGGGCAATAGGTGGGGACACCGGGTCCTGGTGGTCACTGGAGGACGGGCCGGACTCATGGCGACCAAGACCCGCAGCTCGCAAAGAACGCCGCATCATCTCACGCAGACGAAGCCTGCAGGGCGAAGACGGATTGGTCAATATGAAGCCTACAGCTGGAATAACACTGTCATGGTTATAACCTATGGGTCCTTTCTGCCGGACCGGAAGGAACATTTTCTGCAGGAAATCACTGAATAATTTGTACACGGAGGATGTTACGGGAGGAAACCAAAGTTTTATAGAAGCAAAACTATGCAAAAATAAAGAGAAAGTTCTGCTTTCTGTGCAACCCTATAATCAAGTGCATTACCCTCTGCTGCTGGAGGAGCCTGTCCTGTTGCCAGAGCTGTTGCTGGAGACCACAGAGATGGCGTTGGCGATGGCCTCTACAGCAGACAGGCGCTCTGCAAACGTGTTCCTCTCAGACCGTTCAGCTTCTGGGATCGACACCGCACCAGCAGTTACCATGGAGACAAGAACAAGAGCGAGGAGGCACTTTGAGCAGATATAATTGGACTGTATCAAAGGGGGGATTGCAATTCAGTAGCCTTTATTTTCCATTATTGCTCGACTTTGTAGCAAAGATTGTTAATGATTTTGAAAAAGAAAAAAAATGAAGAGCGGGGTAGCTCGGGAACCGTTCCCTCGACAACCGTGTCTCATTCGTCCCCGCCTGTAAGAAGCGTGTTGCCGCACGCTGTCAAGATTCTCCTGCTCACCTTCCTCCTCCTTGGTCTCCTTGTTGCTGACGGGAAAGCAGACGGACACGGCGGCATGTAGGATGTTGCGGTTGCCATCACAGCGGTGGCCCAGCAGAGAGCCCAGCGCCTGGCCGCTCTGGTCCAGCAGAAAGGCCTGCTCCAGGTTTACCAGATACTGCCGGCACGCCTCGTAGTCGCAGCGCAGAACGTGCTGCATCAAGGTCTGCTTCTGAAACACACCGACCAACAGCATGACTTAGTGACTGGTGCAGACTGTTTCTCTCTTGGTTTGTGGAACGAGCAAGGAAGCAAATCGTATCGTTTAAATGGAGCAAAGCACACAATGGCACGAATTTAGGGCAGAGCTGTGTTTTTTTACTGGCTTGGTATGGAACACTATGGGTGTATTTTAGAAGAATATTATTTTGTGTGTACCCTGTTCTTCAGTAATTAAATGTTCAAACAAATGTTTTTGTTTAAATATTACTAGGTCATTCAGCTAGTTACTAGGGATGTCCCGATCCACGGCATCGGTCCGATATTGACCCAATACACTGGATCGGATATCGGAAGGGAGAATAAAATATGATCTGATCTACGCAGCGTGTCGCGTGATACAGTAGTCGTCATTAGGCGCATGAGAGCTACCGCATGCGAGTTACCTGTTGAACAGCCATGTCAGCAGTGTGGCTGTATTTCAACCTTTAAGAAGAAAAAAGTGCAATAGCCTGGGCCACGGCTCTCCTCGGCAATTGCCGAGCACCATCTCGCGGTCACGCCACACACACCTGCCTCGGCTAGAGCGGATCGCAGCTGTTGTGAGAGCCACAAGCTTGGCGATCAGAAAAGCTAACCATTTCGGATGTTGCGGACGTCTAATCAATTAAGCAATTGGAAATATGATTATTATAAATCAGGCGTTTGTGTGTGGGGACCCCCATTTATATGGCTAGAGGCAAACTGCTTCTTACTTATCCGATGTACTTACGGTAGAAGCTAAATGCTAACAAACAATATTTTTCACGTCATTCTATCTACACAAACGTTATGCCATATGAAAGACTCCAATGAGTCCAACCGTACAAGCCTTATCATTTTGCGAAATTATCTCGATTAACATGTGAGAGAATGACATCAATAACACTTCCTGGTTACTACAAGTGATGACAAACGCATGCACAAGTGCACACATTGATTCAACCATTTGAAACTATCTGCTGCAACAGCTCAGCTATTCTATATACTCTATATAATATATTATCTCAAATGTATTCAAACTTTAATCATTTAGCTATTTGGGCAACTCTTCACTTTATGTTTCCAACCATTTCATTTTTAATGTGTGCAAGTTTACATTGTTTACTTACTTTTTAACTTTTCAAATCTTTTCATTTGATTTAAGGCAACTTTTCTTTAGTGAGATGTTTTAATGTTTTTTGGCTTATTGGCAATCATGAGCAAAGTGCTTCCATATATTTTTTTATTATTATTATTTGCTCGAGAGTAAAACTCGATATCGGCAGCTAGCCAAAGATGCGGTATCTGTAGAGAAAAAGTGGTATCAGGACATCCCTACTAGTTACCCATGCAAAAACCACATAAAACACCATGCAAATATTACCACTTGCATAGCAGAACAAAATATGCAAATGAGAAAACAACTAGTAATGCTTGTGCTACCAACCTCGACAGCCATGATAATAATAGCGGCTTTCTTTTTGATGGTAGAGTTGGAGGGGAGATTGGCCAGAGAGTGGACCCCCATGCCCAGGCTAGCGATGGGTGGCAGGTCCAGCCAATCTGGATCCCGGATTCCACCCATGCAGTCTTTGGCCATAGGGTAGATCGTGCCATTTCCATCCCGGAGGATGATAGGAGATTCCTGCAAGGAAGATCATAGACAAGTCATGCGCTTGTACCACATAGAGCAGCTACTGGGAAAGTTTAACTTTTGCCGCAATGCATGTGTTTAGAAAGTTAACACTTAGATATATGGAGACCTACATGACGGAATATGCATATTAAGTGAATATTGGTAGAGAAACCGATGCATTAGAATTGCATCAATTGCTTCAAACCATGAATGACATAACACACTCTTGACTGTGCGTCAGCGCCACAGAGCTGGGATGGCTCACCTGGCCCGCGGTGAAGATGCCCACGTTGCGCTCGCTCTGCCCCAGGAAGGCCAGGTTACTGGTGGGGAAGTTGTTCTCCTGCTCAGCCTTGCCCGTGGCCAGGTCAAAGATGCAGTACCTGACCCAGCTGCCCGTTTTCAGCACCGCATGCACTCCTGGGGCGACGCAAGATTTCAGAGTTCCATGGTAAAAAAACACTGGTAATGCTTTGGATGTTGAAAAAATAAACAATGATATCATGTTAACGGCAACAGAAGAGTGGTTTGTTGGCAAGACATACCTTTGGAGTCCACGTTCACAGCGAGGATCTCGGCTTTCTCTGGGATGCAGAGTTTCTTAGGCGTGCGTTGAAAGCAATCAGGAACTTTGGGAGTTCCGCCCGTCTTAACCACCTAGGGACACAAAAGCAGGAAAGCTTGGAGAAAGAGCTTTGAAACCTGAAACAACAGTTGGTCTTGGCTGCTCCCAAAAGTACACTCCACACAGCTACGGGTAACCAAGAGCGATTCGCTATTACGGGACGCTGGTTGTGGGCTTACCTGAAGCTCGTCTATCCTGAGGAGCCTGCAGTCCTGCAGAAGGGAGGACGGGTCTGAGTCTGCAGCCACCGTGGTGGTCTGGCTGCTCACACTGCTGGACGTCCCGGGGAACTTTACCGCAACATAGGCACCGTCCACCTTTAGCACCTGGGCGGCCAACAGACGGAATACGTACAAAATAAATAAATAAAAAAATGCATGTGGTTATAGTGAGTAGGAATGAGGTTAGGGGAGAAGAAGACGCATGAGGTCAAAGGTGGATGGCTCAAGCAGCACCTCAGGGTGCTACTAGGGAGTTGACTCGGCAGGAAGGTCACGATACGATGCAATATGACTGCTGTTGTGGAATGCCAATACAATAAAAATTGTGATGCGATATTCAGATTTTTGGTTTAACTGATGGGTGCAACGTTGGTGCTTGGGTTCTACAGGTCAGCCCAATTTCTTTTGAATTTCTGCGTGGCTTAACAGAACAGAAGATAGTTAATGCGGATCAACTAAAAGTAAATACACTATAGCACCCTTTGATAAGGCATCATCTACTGAAACTCATTTGGTGGAAACTGGGTAAGATGACATTGATGTTTCTGCCCTATCCATCTTTGAGTCATCCCGACGATGCAAGAATAGCAGAAGAAAAACATCCGGAAGCTAATCCAGATCTTCCCCTCCCCCTCCTCATTGAGAAGCAGTGTTAGAGATAAGAGTCCTGTGCTGGCATCCGCTCACTCACCTTTCCTACAGGGACATTTTTGACGTCCTCCACAAAGACCACCTCCTTCAGGGGCCACTGCTCCTCGTTCACCTTCTCCTCCTCCTTGGGAGCGGGGGTGGAGCGCCTTCGCTCTGAAAGGGGCACACATACCATCTTCTCAGTGCATCTCCTTTGTCATTTACTGCTGTTAGGTTTGGGTGTGTTCATGGTTGAAAGATAAAGTGACAGTTGAGAAGCTTATCTCCTTCAACACGCGTGTTTGTACATTTGTTAGAAATAGGGAAAGTGTGTTCTAGACAAGGCTTAATGAACGACCCATTCTGACATGTGCTTTGACAGGAAATATGGGCCACCAATAGAAGAGGAACACTGCGCCATCTGCTTCAAAGTCAAAGGAGTCACGAGGGCAGCGAACAAAAACTGGGCGTGAGCGTTTCCGATAAGAGCTGGAGATAAGAGTGTGAAAGAGGAGGAGGTGGGGGGTGGTGCTGACATACTGTAGGGCAGAGAGGCGCTGCTAGCGATGGAAGAGGTGTCACTGCAGGTGGACGCGGGGGAGGGGGGCGGGCCCATCTCCGTCTTCACCAGCTCCGACTTGCTCTCCGCTCTGGGAGAAAACGGGATTGTTTTGAAGATTTATAATTAGCTTTTATTTCCGACCAATCTGGAAATCTTTTTCCTGATATGGTGCGTGAATAAGTGGAATAGTAGAAAAACAAAGGGATGAGTGTTTTGGGGGTTATTTATTTTCCAAATCTTTCCTGTGAAATCATCCTTCTCTTTACAACTCCCAAATCCTGCATACAGCACACTTAATAAAATATACATCCCAAAATGGAGGTCTAAATTAATAGGGACATTATTGGCTTGAAAACAAAACCCTGCCTCACAGAAGTAACCCATTCCCAAAATGAATTGCAGCTTCCCAGTTTGATCATGCACTCACTTGATTTCCTGGGTCTTGGCTGTCTTCTCCATGTTTTTGAGGCTCTCTGGCGAGCGCAGCTGGAACCTGCAGCTGTCGTTCATGTTCCACACAGACTCCAACAGGACACCCACCTTTGGAATTCCAGCATTGACAGAGAAGGCCACTGCACCGGCATGGTAGAGTGGGTTATTTCTTAAACACACCTGGGAGGAGAACGCAAAACAACACTAGTCAGGACCAGTCCAATGACTTTTTATGCAACGTTGCTTCCTCTGTCCTCGGTCAAAACAAATCCATTCTAAACCACATGCATACAGACATAATCTGTATGCAATCTGTCTGAGGCCGTTTAATGTGGATAAAATGGTAATGAGTGTGTTTTGCTCCTCTTTTATTGAGTCAGAACTTCTACACTGATCCACTGAGTCGGGAGCCTCAGCCTGAGGGATAAAAATAAACTGAGCCACCCTATGAGAGTGAGCCAAAAGATCATCAGTGTGAGCCTCCACGTTCCCCCTCTCCTTACTAAGTGAGTCACTCGGAAGGCTCAGGCTCTTCTCTCAGACTCCCAGCAGTCACTGCATGCTGATCTCAAGCTACTCCCACCAGGATGCAGGCTCTGCTTCCCATGGTGGGGCTCTTAAAGGTACAGAGTGTCCTCAACCGTTCAACCATCTGTTTCCTAAACAAAGGTACCTGAGGCACTTTTAGTTTTTAACTATTCTTAATCACTTTACTTGAACTGTTGGGTATTATTATAATCATTGTTTCATTAAGAGTTGACCCCTAGGGTAGGTTTTGGGCTGGCCCTCCTTGTTCATAGGTATTCCACCTATGACGGCTGCCCCCAACCGTGCTGTTGGGGCTTGAACTCACTTGTGTTCCAACAGTGATGTTTGGGATCGAGGAGATGCCAGCGCTGGACTTTGGCTTCTTATTCTTTGCTCTGGCCTTTTCAAGCATCTTCTTACGCTGACTAAAAGGCACGACTCCCCTGTGGACACAAGCAATAGTGTCACAGTAATTCCCAGGTCCTCCCGGGTTCCTGTGAAAAACGTATTACAGCACATAGGACCTTAATGGAGTAACGATGCAGTAGCCCTTTTGTAACCTGTTATCTCAACACACGTCTTTACATTTGCATGGTACCATGATGAGTTTGATGAAAGTTTAGATAAAATATTTATCTGGACAGGTTGTCGCTGGCATCCAGTAGTTTTCATATTTTGAAATGAATATGACGATTGAAGCAGGTAAGCCATTCAATCATCTGGAGATTCCCTATTCATAAATGTTTCTGTTTCGGCCAAGTAAATGAAGCGTAGATGACGGATTCAAACACTGACTCACTGCAGGACACTGAATCAGTGTTGGGAACACAGATACAAAAGGGTATGATTGGGCTCGGCCGACTGCCACGCTCTGGAAGCGGCTCCGTTACAGCAGCACTATGCATTATGTAACACCCACCACCAGTAGAGGCTGTTCTCCAGCTGGGCGCAGGTATAGAGGGCACAGCAGTGCAGCGACACGATGCGCTCGCCCTGCAGCTCGGGGAAGGACTGGGCGCTGTGCTCCAGTTTGGACGCCACGGTGCTCAGTGTGTCATCCACCCAGGTTGCCACCTGCAAAAAAAAAATAACAACTTTGTGAAATGGAGACAGAGGGCTGAGGATAGGAATTACTTGATGGTCGTAAAACATTTCTCATTTTAAGGATTGCATCCATGATTTAACTAATTTACAAGCACACAATTTGAAGCTAGATAATACAATTGAATATCACAATGTATTTTTTATTTTTTTTTAAGAATCAGCCTTATTTACCTTGTTGGTCTCTGTGGCGACTGTGGCCCTGATGCTGTTGGCGGACAACAGCGTAATCTTTTCATTGGCCAGGCCAAGAAAGGAAACACGGGGGTGATGAACTGAAGGGTTCTGTTTGGACAAATTACATTTGAGCGTTAGCATTTTCTTGAAAGTGCACACAAGGCAGAGTAGAATCTAACCAACTGACTCGCAAAAATATATTGAGGACGAGAGGCTACAGTAATCTAATAAATAAATATAAATAAATAAAAAGCTTAGACAAGGACTTTAAATATTGTAACCTTTAGTGAAGATTGTTTAGTATTTATTTAGTTACTTTTACTCTTTTGCCAACTCCTTGCAAATGCATCCCACCTATAAACGGCCTAATTTCCCAACCTGAGTGTTCCGGTAGGGTTCGGGTTCACTCCACTTCCACTGGTAAAGCTCTCCTTTGGAGCTGATGGCGACCAGCTCAGAAAACAAGGCCCCGATGCTCACAAACTTCACACCATCCTGAGGAGGAAAAGAACAGCTCTGTGTCAAAGTAGCCATTGCACGCTTGTTTAAGAGCGAAACAGGGTTTCATGACGTATACACCCACCTTGTCAGGCCACCACTGGAGCTCCTCCCCCAAGGACACAGGGCTCTGCACAGGGATGCTCTTCTTGTCCAGGCTGGGCTCGCCCTCGCGGCTGGTGGAGCCCCGCTCAGTGTCGAACGAGGCCCCGTCCAGCCAGCGTCGCTCACGCAACCTCAAGACAGACTCACGCTCACGCAGCAGCTCCGAGTCACGCTCTAAGGGAAGAAGGAGAACTGGTATGCAATAAGGTCACACCAGCGGGATAAAAGTAAGCCACTCTGGGAAGGACCCGGCAACAGACTTGTTAATCTTTAAGAAGATACGAGAGATGGGGGTGAGGGTTTTGGTTTTAAGGTCAAGGTAATGCAAGTTTGAATTGCAGTTGGAGGTTCAATATTGGTGGGAGGGGGGGGGGGAGACAAATTGAGTGACGGACGAGAGGAAGGCCGGGAGAGGGGAAGCGTGCAGGTGGTCTAGAGGAGGGATAGTAAGGCTTTAAGAGAAGGCATTGTTGGAGGGTTAAGACAGGAGGACTAAGCGGGCCTTTCTCAGAGGGCTCACACAAGGTAATTCAGCCATGCTCTGCAACACCAGCCATTCATTCTACCACACAAGCTCAACAGAAAGACCAAGTGAAAAGACAGCCTCCCCCAGGATGACTAAATCCATGATTTCAATAAAAGAAAACAGGGCAACATTTTATGAATAAAAAATGTCTTCTTGGTGGAAAATCCCCTAAACCTAACCAAATAACATGACTGCATGTGTTGTACTTTGGATACACAAATGTCCTGCATTAGCAATGTTTGCTGTTCAATCAGTACGTTAACATGCAGAGCTTAATCCGATTAAAGCCATAGTTCGACTATGCTCCGCAATTGGACAACTGCAATTGTCCAGTTATACACGGACATATATACGATTCATTGGCCGAAGCATGTCATTCCCCGGTATGATAGGCGGCGCTGTACCCATTTCAACTAGTGGTAATAGAGCCACCGGTTGACCTCTTTACGTCACCAGCAACAACAAACTCAGGCGGCAATGGCATTTGAGAAAGATGTTTTAAGTAGACAGCTGTCGGTTCACTTCGGGTTCATATAATTTCTCAGACACTCCATTGTTCCAACCTCTCTGTCGTATGCGGACTCCTCCGGCTGCTTTGCCGGCGAGGAGTCTGCTTCCTCCATCTTCTCCGCCAGCTTTATTAAATAAATCGCAGCCGACCAAGTGAGTTGACAGCTGTCAACTGAAAACATCTTTCTCCCGCCCTTCCGTATACGGAATTCCCCGCCGCGGTGCAATGAATGAATAAAGATCGTAAACACATCGGGAGAAAAAAAAAACATTTATTTTGACAGATGTGCCCGAAGTTCCTACTTTACAACCTCGTTAATGACCCACATTTAGAAAAACGTGTACTTTTAATTCAGTCTTGGGTGAAATCGAGGCGTAGTGCCTGCATGCTTCCACCTTTAATGAATGCATGCCACGTGCACTCCCGCGGCCGGGACACAATTCTTATAGGGGTAACTGCATTCACTGGCTTCCTCCATCTTCTGCGCCAACTTTTTAAATAAAATCGCCCTTTCTCGTTTTCCGACAGCGACAACAACACGACTATTGTCTCCTTCTATTTCCGGCTCACGCCCCGGGAAAAGATCTTGAGCATGCGCAGAACGCAACTCAACGCATAATCCAATCCCATTCCGTACATGCTCGAATTATCTAGGTGTCTTAATTGGACTAGGAGTAACCCAATACGATTTTAGCTCGACTAAGGTGTATACATGCATCTTAATAATACAATCATAGCTGGACTAAGCCAATAATCTGACTTTCTTGAGTGTCATGTAAAAGTACTGAGTGAGTTTGTTGTGGTGGGGTGCGCGTTTCCCAAGGCCATTAAACCCATCCCATTAACAGAATTGAGAACCACCAAAGCTTCTCTAAAGCTTCACAGGTTCGCTCCGTATTGCTGCATTACCTCTGGAGGATCCCAGGCGAGAGAGCGAGGAGCGTCTGAAGGAGGGGTAGCCAAAGTAGCTGATGTCCTCTGAGAACATGGCGTCGGCATCAATGATGACACTGGGGTGCGCCGAGTGGATGTCTGCGTCCAACAGGGACATGAGGTCCTCTGCAGCACACCAGGGGAACAAGAGGGCACACGTGGTTCAGCGATTCCCTGGCCTTCCGGCGGCTAATCATTCCACAGCCAGTGAGTGCAGCGCAAAATGTGCCCTTCCCCTCGGCCCCAGTTAGCAGTGCTTCACTCACCTCCAGGGAGGTAGGACTCGCTGGCCGTGTCGTCTCCGTCATCCCCGTCCTCGTCATCCCTGCTCAGCAGGTTGTTGACTGCCAGGTTCACGTCCAGATTGGTCCTCTGCAGCTCCCGGATAATGACACTCCTGGACTTGCCCTGCAGGACCACCTGGGCCTGGGGGAGTGGGTTGAAGGACACAAGCAAATTAGTTTTCCATGCTTTTGCGATCATACAAAAGGGAGGATGGAACAGAAGGGAGGCTCCCTCTTTCCCTTTTTTTTTTTAATGATGCAAACTATGCAGGTGGTGCTAGTTATGGTTGACCATCGGGGTGGGGACTGGATAATGAAAAAACAGGGCTGACCACTCAGTCGATTAGCTGAATAAATAGTTGCAGGGCTCTTGGCTGACTTAGGTTTTTGTTAGACAAGCAGACGCATTTTTTGTTACAGAGCGTTGCTCTGTAACAAACATGGTTTGACTGTTATTATCACCTCCCCAGGATGCATTGTTGTGGAGACTAAAATATTGTACACCACATTTACTGGCTAGCTCAAGAGTTGCCGTGCTTTGACAAGTTCTACAATAATGACCACCCAACAGGGGGGAACACCCAGACATTGACTGAAGGTCAAATGTATAGCAGAATAGCACAAACGTGGTGGGGTATAAAAATGTTCACACGTCGCCAGAGCGGCTTATGGAGTTGGAGTCTCGGTTATTTTTGAAGTCACAGATATATTGGATAGTCAACTGATATTCACGCATGACTTACAGAGATCAGACCTGGGGAACTGAAGACGTAAGCACCGTCCCCATGTCTCTAGCTTTGTACACATGTCGAGGAGAGAGCAAAGCCATCGGGCAGCAGCACTGCTCTCTTTCGAGCTATCATTTGGTCAATAGCTCTACACAATGGGCGAATTGCAAGAACCCTGCACTAAACCATAGCAAAGCTAAAACACAATTAAACCGCATAGGTGTCATGTTTCAAAGTGTGGCCAAAGGATACAACTACAATTGAGCATCGAGAAGTGTATCCAGCTATCCCAAAAGCTAAAAAGCACGTTAAAATGAAAAGCTCCAGTGTGGGTGTAAGTCACATGGTATTGGAGTATTTTTTCGCATTCCGTATAATAAAACAATAAAAAAATTGACATCACTTGCTACATTTCTTAAATATGTGAAATATATATGAAAAAATATATAAATGGCTACTAGTATTGGGTTTGGTTGCTTTTCGTTGATTCTTCAGCATAATATTGGTAATAATTTGGTTAGCTTATGCCATGATATTTAAGCGTAGCTCTTTAAGGCACATGACTTCAGCCTCTAAAATGGAATTCCAACAATGAATAAACGATATATCCATCAGACTAAAACATGCAATCAAAGAAAAGGCTCAATAACATTGTTCCCATCATTAACATAAGAAACTATGCCAATATCAAAATGGCTGCCAAGAGCAAGATATAATGGCAGCAGAAAATTGTAACGCTCTGCTCGCAAACACCGGCTGTGTACCTGAGAAATCAGTTCCTCTGGGATGACTGAAGCAGGGATGACAGGCTGGGGCTGGCTACCCAGCAGGCCAGAGCCGCGGTCCCTGCCAGTGCGGATCACCCGTGTCTGTCTGCGGGAGTCCCGGGCAGCGGTCGAGGACCTGCCCGAGGTGCCCCCACCTCCTCCACCGCTGCCCCCTCCTCCCCCACTACCACCACCCCCACTGCTGCCACCTCCTCCGGCTCCACCTGCCCCGGAGCCTCCGCCACCGCTACCACCTCCTCCGCTGCCTCCATTTACACCAGAGCTCCAGCGACTCCTGTTACACACACACACACACACACAAAGCCACAGTCAAGAGCGCCCTCTCTGAGCCTCAGACCAGAGACCACTTGGGGGGGAAAAATAATAACTTCGCAATTTAAACAGATACTAACAGGGGCGGATCTAATGATTACAATTCAAATCTCTCTCATGCCTTTTTGATGATTAACTTGGAAGAGCTGTAGTACAGGTTAAATCATTGTGTGGTCTGCATTTGTCATGCACTAGTTATATGTAATACATCAGTATGAAAACCAATTTTACCATTTCCAGACACTGCTTTGGAGTAATGGATTCTTCTATGGAAAGATAGCTCACCAAAAAACGATCCCATTTATTGGATCATTTTTAGTCATTTCTTTTCGTCTGTATATGGTTTTTCATTTCAGAAAGGGTGAACCAGTTTGCAATAAAAACCAAAACCCCAAACAGTGGTGCCAGAATCATGCTCTGAATATTTTTGCTTTAGCTGGGTACTTATTTTTCTGACAACTGCCAGAACTTACCCAAGGGTGTTGCCTGCCAGTCTGCCCAGTGTGTCAGAACCAGACAGGAACCAGGGTGGATCACTGGTCCTGCCTGGCCTGGAGCTCCTTCCTGTCCCTGAACCACTGTTCAACTTTGAACTGAAAACAAAAGAGAGATCAGTGACAAACCTATCATAGTCCCAACACTATACTGTTTTCTTATTTCACCTGAGTTATTGAAATTTCACATACAGTCCAAGCTTTTTGTAAGCCCCTCTCAAACTGAGATTTTAGGTTTCAAACAGGAGGCGTGTGGTGAGACTAGCACAGTAACACCCTTGGGAATCAGAATTAACTGCAACTCATTCCGCCTTCAAGACATTTCCTTTTTTAAGGATCTTGGGGTTTTGGGGCTGCAATTGCTTTCTCCAAATTTTGTATCAATGAAAGTGTCCAAGTCAATTTAAAACACATTTGAATGAGGACATCCAAGCTCCAAGTGATGAAAATAGTACAAAATAAGTAAAAAATAATTAAGGAACAAACAGAATTTGCAAGTTTTGCCAGCACTAAGGCAGACTGCGACATGATCAAAGTTTTAAATCTGACACATGGGAATAAAAGAGCTCATTAGAAGAATGCACATGATTGGTTACTAGATGTAGCACTGGAGCTCCATTGAAGAAGAAAAAAAACTGAAGAAATTGTGCATTGTTGAGCAATCGCACATTCCCAATAACCATTCTGACACCTTTTCCCATAGGCTTTCCTGCAGCCCACAAGGATGCTGAAGGCAAGGTTATTACAATTTGAAACGGTCTCATTTTCTTTTTGCAACTTTGCGCCAAGTAACAAAACATGTGCTCTGCAGAAAAAGCTGAGACCAGGCGGCTCCACTAGTGCACACTCTGCCACAGCCTGATTCACATGCACGGATGGCAGCTAAAGGGGCCTTGAAAATCCTGAAATCACTGTTGAATGCTGCTCTGCTGGCAGGAAGTCTATGGCTTTCAAGAGACAGACATTCAAAAGATACTTGCCAACAGCAAACACAAACCCTTGCAAATGGTGAAAAGCTTACTTTAGCAGAGTATAACAGTGCCAGAATAGCACCTCATTTTACAGAGATTTAGCTTGCAGCTGTACGTTCCAAATATTCAGGATGAATGTAGAACCGTTGTGTTTACTGCCTTTTCTAGTCCCCCTATTCTGCAGTACAGAAGCAATATTTTTGTATGGGCATGAAGACGATTATAACAATGGACTTTTGCCATCAAGACTAGATGAGTATCCTAATGGAAGATAAACCATGGTGTAGATAGAATAGCAACGCCTTAGACCCACAGAAGAGCCAACAACATTAGGGCTGAGCACGTACAATGCATCCTTTGACTGCAAATTCAACAAGCTAATAGATTACAACTAAGCCATGGGAAACACCAAGACTGGAACACTGGAAGAATCCCAACATTAAGACATCACTCACCCATCACTGCCTTCCGGTTTGCTGAGCTCCAAGCGATCAGGCTGGACAGCAAAGCTGATTCGACACACACGTCCGTCCTGCGGAGAGAGGGTGATGCATTTTATCATTTCATAACATCATGTAGAGATGCACTGATATATCTTTTGAACAGCAGACTGATTAAAAAGACTTCGGGCCAGTACAATACAATGATTGATGTTCTTTAATATTGAACATTGCATGACATTTAAGATATGGATGTGACCAAAAATAGCATGGAAGCCAAAAGTCCTTCATATTGGTTTGCATTGTACGGCAAATCCTGTGGTGTTAACACAAAAAGAGGCCACAAACAAGTTTTGCCGTACATGTCATAAATTCTAATGATGAAATATTCTATTTTGATAGAAAAATAACATTCAATTGTATCTTATTTGAAGAATTAGTAGCAAGCCCACATGCAGAACCAACAAAGGCTGCCGTATGCATATTTTATCTGTGAGCTGATGTTTCAGTAAAAGATTCAGAAAGGGACAGACAAAAGGTAACTTAATGAGTTCTGAGCCTTTACATTTGAATGGGTTCATGTCTCAGCCTTACCTCGAGCAGAAATCCAGCATGGTTTGGTCCAACCACACATTGTTTCAAAGTAGACTGTTCCAGCACACTGAGGTGTGGATGACTGCATCGAAAAAAGAAAAGAAAAGAAAAACGTAGGTTTTAGATAATAAATATGTGGCCGAAAACCGGTTAGTTGTCATACTCTTGATAACCTATCAAGCTCACCTGTTGCAGTTGTATTTGTTGAGCTTCTCTGAGACTTCACGGAGCCTGGCCGAAAGATGGAGCAAATAAAAGTATAACAATCAGGGTTAGGGTTAGTTCATCTTTGTTGTTTTGTCATTTGAGGCTTTAGTCAGCATGTGGACGCATGAGTTTGGTATTTTTGTTTTTGTTAAAACTAAAATATAAAATATACGTAATATAGGAACAGGTCATTCTAATTTAATGAGCTTCTTCCATATTAAAACATTTTCGCCACTGTATTAGTAAAAAGGCTTTGCTTTAGTAAGACCTAAGAATATGAATAATGTTGTCCACTATTAAACCAGACAGAATTTCAAATGGTGACCTATTTATGCATTTTATCTAAAAAGGAAGATAAATAAAACCATAGAAGATAAATAGATGAAACCATAAAACACCTTGCAACAAAGCATCATCCAAAACATTAGAGTGGAATCCTCATACCAGAACATTGCAGCATGTAAAAATGTAGCGCAACCCAACCAACATAGCATAGAAAGATACCACCTCAAACAACTGCCTGAGCCTTTTATTAGGCAATTTGTATGTTAATAAAACATAATATTCTGTTCTGGACAATATATGAAACTAGATGGTGGTCAAGGAATCCAAGAGCAACTGGTTAGGTCAATGTGACAAATAAGGAAGCAAACCAAAGCAATTCTACATGCTTCATATTTTATGAGCATATATATGTAGATAGACATTCCACCCACAGCCACTATTTGTTCTAAACGTTAAAACTGCAGAGGAAGTATAGGGGCCAATAGCACATGGTGAACATGGACATGTGTGCAGTGGCATTAAAGAGCTAACAGACATGACCACCTCAGTGACTTTTAGAAAGACACTGTTTGCCGTTATAATACATTATGCACAAAATGTGGTTGTACATCACTTTTGCATGTAGTCAATAAGGTCAGCAGAGATTTACTGTTTAGGTGTATATTGTATAGATATATATAATTCATATATTTAGCATGTTGTGTTCTCAACCTTTGTTTTAAGTAGAGCAGGCTGAGCAACTCATTAAATAGTTCAATTTCGGCGGTATAAATAGCCTAACTTAAAGTCACCTGTGTCAAAATACAGGTCGAACCAAGGCATACTCGACATACGGAACGTCTTAGCGTTAACCAATGACCAGTCATTTGATACTTGAGAAAAGTGGCAAAACTGTGTGTGTGTGTGTGTGTGTGTGTGTGTGTGTGTGTGTGTGTGTGTGTGTGTGTGTGTGTGTGTGTGTGTG
>JAOPUD010000009.1:10469219-10486809 GCA_027122715.1 Trisopterus minutus
GGACCGCTAACATGATGCTTTCTGATTTGTGTTTGTAACATGTTGAAAATATAATCAATATACAAAAAATAATTAGGCTACATGAGGTTAATTTTCTGCATTCATTAATGTTATTACATTAAATGCATTAGTTCAGAATAATGTTCAACTAAATACCTGAATTGTCTCCTTATTTAATTTCCTCTGGCTAGTTAACAATGTCAGAACATTGTCCAGTATCCAGATAATTAATTTTCTGCGGCTGCATTCAGCATCTTCCCAGTCTTCCTCACTGGAGAGCAATACATTTGTCTTCAGATTCAAGCTCCACTGGATTCCTCCGTCCTTTGCCCTTGTTTTGAAATGGTGAAGATATTAGTCGGCCCCTGAAGGCGGCAACACCACAGACGTTTTTTTCTCTCTCCTTTTACAACAGCGCGTGACGGTGGCGGGCAGGGCTGAGCTACTGTTTAAACAGACAGAAATTATTCAGGCAAGTCTCCAAGCTGGCTCTGGAATGAAAAAGTGACAACATCTTTAGCTTGGCTTCTTCATTGGAAAATGAATAGCCTACATGTCCTTTAGGAAGTCAGTGCCTAATCCAAAATATAATCAATGAATAAAATGTAAAAGTCTACTTTTACAGAAAGCACAATACAGGTCCTTTTGAAATTATTATCATTATTATTATTTAATAAACACAATCATAAAACAAATCATATTTTAAGCATATTTGAAGAGAGCCAAGCAAAAGCTGAGAAATGTAATTGATACACACAGAGTACAGTTAAAATGTACAGTTAAAAAGTCTGGGAACCCCATCCATTTTACAAGCTACACACATATATTCAATGCTCTCTTGGTTTGTGTGTGCTGTTTATTTGTAAGGCATACCAATAGTACATTTTTGTTGACATCAGTAAAGGAGGGTTCAGAGCTGAAGCAACTCCACAATGCAAAGCATAAAATAGTCCTGCACAATAGCGATGTTTGCCTCACTCATACAAGTGCTGCATATGGTCCTTTGTAACCTCTTTAGATGGGAAGTCTTTGTAGACCACAACACAAAAGCTGTTCCGTGTTTTGTCCCTCTGCATTCTGACAGTAAATGTTACGTATATGCAAGTCTAATCACACATAACATCTGAACTGGCATGCCGGCAAACCCCAATGTTTAATTTTCATTGTTTAGATCATAATAACAACTCCAGCAGCCACCGGGTACGGGCGGCCCAGACGTGTGTGTGGCCCACTGGGAGGAAAAAGGGCTCAGTGGCTGCATTGAATTCTCATCTGCAAGAATTGCCAAGAGATTACATCAACCCTGTGCCTCAGCGAGGTCCGCAGATACAGTTTATAGGACCAAAGCCCATGGACAGGCGTACTTAGAAGCTTACAAAGAATCTACACACTCAGAATCATGTCATACAAAGATAACACCAGGCACGGAACATCCTTTGTTCCTGCTTTACTTGGCTAGTTATTTGAAAAAAAACGACCTAAATGATGAATGAGATAAGATTCATAGATTTGGTCTATGCAAATTCTCTGCATTATGTAACAGGGCTTAGTATTGTGCTTGTTGTAATGCAGCAGGCGTTTAAAAACCTGGTTCTTGTACCTCTTTTGTAAGAGAATGTTGCTAAGTAGAAAGAAGTCCAAACACATCTTTCCTGAGTTCTGAGGTGAATGCTAAGCAGGGTTAGAGAAAGCCATTGGCCGTCTTAGTCCAATGATTGTGCAAATGTAAATTCCTTTAAAAGGTTAACCTCCAGGGTCTTAAAAGATATTTAAGAAAGACAAACATATTTTTTAATTGTTTGATGCTATATATATTTTACTAGCAAATAATAAAGGAAGGAACTTCAGGGTCAAGTAATGTGATAAGCCAGATAATCCAAATATATATTTCTATGTTACCAGAATTATCTTTCGCTTTTGAGTAGGCCTTCTCAGTTCATGTCATTGTAACAATTGTATCAAAGGGGTCAAGAGATATGAAGATAAGCCATGTCACTCAAACAGAAACAGAATGTTGTCATGTCCCACCTCTCACCCCTCTTTCTCTTTCTGCCACAAATAATCAGGGCCCAATTTATTACACTTTGCTCATGGCATCACACAGTGCCAGCAGGCTTCAAACATTAGTATTATTAGAGCTGATCAACAGGTCCGCCTCAAAGACTCACATGTTATACAATGTAGTTTAAGTTTCATGTGTGTGTGTGTGTGTGTGTGTGTGTGTGTGTGTGTGTGTGTGTGTGTGTGTGTGTGTGTGCGTGTGTGTGTGTGTGTGTGCAGCTAATTTAGTCTAGGAATCTAAAGGATTTTTGAGATTTCTCTTCAAACACAGTGCAAAAATATTCAGATGTAAGTTATTTTGCATAAATACAATGGATATTTATAGTTTTTAGTTTAAACGTATCAAACAACTTTTTAACAAAATACTAAAACCACAGGTTCCATTTGTTGATGAGCTTAAAATTGATTAGTGATAAGTAAACTGATTAGTTGAATGGACAGACGTCTTCCTCTGTAAAGTGGCTGATTAAGACCTATGGCAGGCAGTGATAAAATCAGGCAGACTGGCCTATTGCCAGCCATAGGGGCAAAAATCAATCCTGCTGTTTGATCTCCAGGGTTGGCTCCACTCAGACCAAGCATTGTGTTGGAAACAATGAACCCCAGACCCGCTGAACTGTAAACATATCCCATCGGCTGCATTTTTCCAAGACTTCCATGAAGGAGACACCCAAGTTCAGGAAACCAGAGTCCACCTTATCCAATTTTGGAAAGTCAAATGTGTCTTGTTTTGGACTGAGGACTCCATGCTGACTGCCTTCGGTGTCCAGAACAGTTAATTCTGCTGTCATCAAAATCTACACACCCCCTCAATTCCAGACAGCAGTTATAATGTGTACAGTCTTGGAAGGGAAAGGAAAGGATGTTCAGCCTACCAATATTAATAGTGCAAATATATTCACTTTGAAACATTTCAGAATTTATTGAACCAACTTTTTACAAATGTCCAATAGTACAGTCATTGGTGGGGATGGAACATGGACCTATAAAGATGGAAAAAAAGAAGGGATGGAACGGTATCTGATTGCAGTATGCATCCCAACCAGAGGTGGACGCTAGTGAGCTTAGTGGATGACGAGTGCGCATGCTTGAGTGCGCAGAGAGGCCTTCCTGTTTTACGGAATTATCAGGTGACTTGCTATGACAAGACCTCAAGAATTGGACTAATGGCAAATATGAATACTTACAAGCTATAAAAAAAATTACTATATATTTTCCTGAAAACATCCTATTGGTTTCTTATTCAGGTAAGCAAAACTACTGAACCAACAACGAACACACTGTCTGTCGCTAGTACCTTGGGTCAATATTCTGCAGCTAATCCTTTGGTGTGTTGTTACTGACCATTTGGTTTCGAACAGCTTCACGATGCACCCCGCAGTGTATCGTTGATCAAAGTCAATGTTAACTGTAAATGGTAAACACGACCAATAATCATTTCATACACGGTGTACCGTTAATGCTGTTGCCAATATGTCATCAACAAACAGGGCTGATCATGTGATGTTTCATTACCCTTGACAGCTTCCGAGGCTTGTGTGCTTTGTATAACATCGAGGAATACAGTGGTCGTTCTCTTCCATGATTAATGACACAAAACATGATTATAACGGACTTGCTGTCTCACATGTTGTTAGTTCAACAAGCCCACTGGTCGGAGGAGGACTGTAAACATGACAGAGTTCTGGTTGATCTCGGCGCCTGGAGAGAAGACATGCCAGCAGACCTGGGACCACATGATGGTGGCCACCACTCGCACCAACAACCTGTCCACCAACCACAAGTTCAACATTCCCGATCTCAAGGTTCGTTAGCAGCAACCATTTAATACAGTTCCAACAATTAATTGAGATTTAAACGAATTCAACACAATGATCATACCACACCATGATGGTGTAATGATGCAACACCGTGTTTGAAAATGGTCTAACATTACTGGATCAGAGATGTTCTTCAAAGTATTTTTTTGTGCTGATGGTCTCTTTTCCTTTTGTTGCAGGTGGGGACTCTGGACGTCTTGGTTGGGCTGTCGGATGAGCTGGCCAAACTAGACAGCTTTGTTGAAAGGTACAGTGCCCTGCCACCCTCTTTCTGAGTTGGTGTCCTCCTTGTGATTCCATCCTTTCATGTTTGATGCATATGGGTGGTTTGAAATGTTGATACAGTCCAGTCCAGTTTAAGCACTAAATCCTCTGATGTAAAGCTTGGACCTATTATTATTTTCTGCTACCTTGCCCTATAACCGTTAGGAATTTCACACTGGTCTAAAGCTAAGAAGGCACGCACGCTAAAGTTAGCAATTTACAGTTGGGTGACATGGTGGTGTCTTTCACAGTTTGGAAAGATATATATATTTTAGGCTCATGACTAATGGGCCTCTGGGATGTTTGACACAGAGTTATGTACGCTTCTGGAAAAGTTGAGAAATCCCTCTCACACAATTTTACTGACTGCACCACCGAATCTTCTTACTTTGGATACTACTACAGAGATAGGACGTCAAAAATTACATCATGGTTTCACTTTCAAAGGGGATTTTCAATTTACATAACATGGGTCATTTTCCCATCCACCAGTAAGAATCATTGTGAACTAATGTTCCGGCTTCTCATGATGATATTGTCCTAATCATGGATGTTCTTCCTGTATATTTCAACCCAGTCTATTTTTTTAGGCACTTCGTAAACCCTTGATCAAATAACTAAGACCAAAATGGATTGCTTTCATGAACATGGCATAGCCACAAGGCCTGTGGCTATGCCATGGCAGTGAAACATACAATTTCTGGAGCACAATGGGTGTCTGCTTAGAAATGTACCTTTGATTTTAGGGATTGGGATACGTTGTTATAGCAGGGTTCCGTGAACTCTTTTGATGTGATGTGTGTGTGCTGTGTGTGTGCTGTTGCTGAGGGGTTTTGACATCTCTCTCGGCTGTTCACAGTGTGGTGAAGAAGGTGGCTCAGTACATGGCCGACGTGCTGGAGGACAGCCGAGACAAGGTCCAAGAGAACCTGCTGGCCAATGGAGGTAAGCCAACCCCCTGCACATATAACGCCATTTAGATGATATGGGATCTCTATGCTTGCAATCATTTAGGATTTGTTTTAATGTAATAGATACAATTTAGCTGAACTATGAGCTGATTTTGTGTTTGAGCTGCCCAGTTGAAAGAAATATGCCTTATTCAAAGAATATTAAACCTTTGCTGTATGTAAACTTAATTACTGTTTACTTTACTGATTAGTTCATTTTGACCTGAAAGCCTTCTGTTGGTTTGAGTTCTATTGGTTTATAACTCTCCTCTCTGTGCCTTCTACGTGTTTTTTTTCAGTGGACCTTGTCACCTACATCACACGGTTTCAGTGGGACATGGCCAAATATCCCATCAAACAGTCCCTGAAAAACATCTCAGAGATCATCTCCAAGGTAGCAATCCCACTCAACACAAAATGATCTCCAGAGACCTGGCAGTGTTTAAACGGATGGCCCCTAATATCCATGGTGAACGTGTGATTCATGGTACTAGGTTGTCATGTTTTGTACCTGTGCTTTGGATACATCATGATGTGTCTGTGTGAGAGCAGGGCTGAAACCATGCCTTGTTGCAACCTCATCCCATTTCTCCTTTCAACATTTTCCACCCCCCAGCAAGTGACTCAGATTGACAACGACCTGAAGGCCAGGGCTTCAGCCTACAACAACCTGAAGGGAAACCTGCAGAACCTTGAGAGGAAGAATGCGTGAGTGTTATTCTTTTCAGTGTGTGTGTGTGTGTTCTCAATGGTGTTTTACATGGCATGTGAAGGTTGTTGATTATATATTAGTGTTTACATTTTCGGTGATGACCAATGCTTTCCTGTACCACTAGGGGGAGCCTGCTGACAAGAAGCCTGGCAGACATCGTTAAAAAGGAAGACTTTGTCATTGACTCTGAGTACCTCATCACTATGCTGGTTGTGGTTCCAAAGTAAGAACTTAACTTGGCTGTAAAACAAAAAGGCATAAATAAATATGGGTCTTTTGAATGTATGATTTAAGGCTGAGCTCTGTTTTAACGGGTGTTCTGTTGTCTTGGTAGGACTGGATATGCTGACTGGCAAAAAACATATGAAACACTTGCTGAGATGGTCGTGCCGCGATCCACAAAGTAAGTTACACGCGGATACAGTTTTGCTGGCGACTTAATAAAGTATAGATTTTTTTTTTTTTAATGCTTGTAACCACGTTATGTATTTTAACCCTCATCTCCCACATCTCCATAAAACCAGAAAACACACATTTTGTCTATATTTCTTTGTCCACACAAAGGACACAGAAAGATGTGCATGCAAACCTCATTACCATGTCTGGCCCCACACAAAGTGGTGTGACTGATAAAATCACTTGGCAGCCGTCAAACCGTTGCTCTTTCACTTAGATCCTCCATCCCTACTGGTGACGTTGCCTAGCAACACCCTCACTCTGCAGATGCTCATTAGCAGTTGCTCATTAAAATAGTCTTGGGGACCTCCTCTTCTGGCATCCGTGGAACAGGATCTTTGGACTGTAGGAGGGGCAGAACCAATATCCATCTGCTCAGGGACTTGTTTGTTCACTTTCTCTGTGTTGGTATTGCTGAAAAAGCTAGTGCCGTGTAGTCCTATGATCAGCTTACATGCACACATATTCCCCATGTATACTAAAAGAAGGGTGGACTTATTTAGTGCTAATTTGCCAATGTTAAATAAATGCCATAGTTAATCATCGGTTATTTGTATAGTGCAGATATTTAAGTTTGCAGATGTGTTATTGACGTGACATCTGTGCTTCTCCCAGTCTGCTGTTTGAGGACCAGGAAAGCGGCCTGTTCAGTGTGACCCTCTTTAGAAAGGCCCTTGATGACTTCAGACACAAGGCCAGGGAAAACAAGTAAGAGCCATGACTCACTGCATCGACAGCACACTTATCACATTCACAACACTGGATCACTTGAGTCCTCCTCCGCCGTTGTCTGAAACCTACATAAAGAGATGTTTAAGGACACAGTTGAAGTTGTTCCATTATCAAAAATGAAACGTGTTTTTTGATGTACAATCGAATGCAATTGGGAAGGTAGTCCGCAGGAACGATCAAGGTGACCGCTGACCTTTCTTGTACCATGCTGACTCTAGGTTCACCATGAGGGACTTCCAGTACAACGAAGAAGAACTGAAGGCTGACAAAGAGGAGATGACGCGTCTCTCCACAGACAAGAAGAAGCAGTTTGTAAGTGCCCTTTGTGTCACAGAGAGAATGGCACAAATGTACCTAGATAGCAAGCACTCATTATTTAGTGGCATGGATGATGACTGATTACATCAGGATTTTTTTCCGTCATCTTTGATTTGAGAAATGGATCAGACTGAAATAATCAAACGTAGATGAATGTGTTTATATAGGTTGTTGTATACAAACAACAACAACAACTTACGAAAGCCACTCAATTTGAATAGTCGATTCCACAGTCGACTCCAATCCATTTCACTTTCTGCATTTTGACCTCACACTAGGAATAACCCTAAATGTTGTCCGCCTCTGTAGGGGCCTCTAGTGCGCTGGCTGAAAGTGAACTTCAGTGAGGCCTTCATCGCATGGGTCCACATCAAAGCACTACGGGTCTTCGTCGAGTCTGTCTTGAGGTACCATTATTAGTTTAATTGATTTTAAACTAAGCCTTGGATTTATTTATGGATATGTCATGTGAATTATATATATATGTCCTTGTAGTGATGGATGTGTCCATGGTGTAAAGCAGGTGTGAGACATATTGTATTAATGTATTCTTGCATACAAAGCCACAGGTCATTTCCAGATCAAATTCAACAACATAGATTTACCAAAATACCATACCACAAATAATATTTAGAATTGCCAGAAAAGGTCGTGTCTAATTTGGAATACAAATATGAGATGACTATTATTCAAAGTTTAAGTAAACGGTTTGTTTCTTTAAGGAACAATTCAAAGGAATTAAATGCTGCATGACTGCCAACTGAAAGGTCCACCACTTATGTGGTTAAAAAAAACCAAACAAATAGAGTAGATCGTTCTGATCCGACTGGCCTGCAGATGAGTTCTAGCTAAGCTGCATCGCACCACTATGCCTCTCCAGGTACGGCCTGCCGGTCAACTTCCAGGCCATGCTCCTCCAGCCCACCAAGAAGACCATGAAGAAGCTGAGAGAGGTGCTGAATGAGCTCTACAAACACCTGGACAGCAGTGCCGCCGGCATCATCGATGTGAGTCCCCCTGCTTTTGTTTATATATTTATATTATAATTTTAATATTTTTTTAGATTAAACAACTAATATATGCAAGTTTGTATTTCCTGGTTATGTTTTATTGTAAGGTTAATATCATACAGTACAACAATATTTGGTCAGGAACAGCAGTTCCTTTCCATTGAAAATTCTCACTAGACGTATGTGTGAAATATTTCACAAAACTTGTGTGTGCTACTGATTCCCCTGAAAATGAGGAACCGTTGCAGTCTGCTGAGATCATGTTTTCCCTCATGTTGAAATGCGGCCCCCGTTCCCTGGTGAATGACATCATGGGTCGTCTGTGTCTGTTCCTCAGTCGGCGATGGACATTCCAGGGTTGAACCTGAGCCAGCAGGAGTACTACCCCTACGTTTACTACAAGATCGACTGCAACCTATTGGACTTCAAACTGTAACACAGTCTAGGTTATGTAGTCGGTACGTTGAATGCACATCTCAAATATGTTTACCAAATTTCCAAAAATACATATATATACATATAGCCCTCAACAACTCCCCCTTCATCCTTGTCATTGGGCTCTGTGTGTGCTGTCAGTCCCCCCTCCTTCCTCTTTTAGTCTAATGTGTAAAACTCTGGGCATGCTCTTTCACTGTGGTGGAAGAACCGTAAACAAAATGGCTGCCACTTTGACACATAAGATAATGATGTAACCTGAATATCTTGTTTTATGACGTGGTTGTTGTTGTTAATTCCGCCGTGACCTGACATGTATTAAGAACCACTTGTGGATTCAATTTCGCTTCAGATGACGAGTCTTTTTACATTTACATTCATTCCTCTTTTGTGTTTGTGCTTATTGATAGCTGCTTGTTCCAGGTTGATATTCCCAGATTTATATTTGTGTGTGTGTGTGTGTGTGTGTGTGTGTGTGTGTGTGTTTGTGTGATGAATCTGGTCTGTGTTTCCGCCTGCCATGGCAAACATGCCTGGAAAAAAAAGATGTGGTACCCATTTTGTGAATATTTGATGTTTAAGAGATCTATTGTGAAAGTATTGTGTGTGCCATTGATTGAAAGTGAATAAATATGAAGATTACCCACATGACATCACAAGATCTGAATTTCCTTTTAGTGGGGGTCTGGTTGTGGGTAAGTGGTTGTGTTGGAGTTCCCCTGCACTCACATTCAGGGGAACGTTTCCACTTCTCTCTATGGACTATCTCTAAGGAACTAGCCTGGAATCCACAAGTTCAGCCTCTCAAACACCAGAGGGCACTATTTACATAATATACGCACATGAAATACATAATGTCATACCAATTAAATTCGGATGTAATGAAAGGAATTAATAATTAGCTCAGGATAGCCCTACTAATTTGGCTCTTTATCACGCCCACCTGTGGATGGCTGTGTTATTCCCGTTTATATCATCTATTTAATAACATTCCCCAATAAATGGCAAAGTCTAAATGCCAATTAGACTGTTGCCACAGTATATCATTTTCCATTCTAATCTCAGAGTGGGTAGAGAAGGCTTTCGAGGAACGGCTCCAATCTTGTCAGAAATAGACTGCTTGCTGTGGGGTGAAATGTGTGTGACGTGCATGGTGGACGAGTGAAGGAGTGCAAAAGCGATCATGTGAGTGCTCCGGGTGTACCAACCAAGCTCGGAATGAATTGGAATGGCACAGCCTTTGAGTCTTTGAACACACAGTCATATGACGAACCAAAAACTCAGCAGGCAGGGGCGTCGCGGGAGGAAACTGTCATCATCACCCAGCGCTGAGTGGAGGAGGAGAGGAGAGCGCAGCGCATCAATGCCACCAGGTGGTCTCGCTCACGTCGGCTTGGAGTCTGGACTACACTACGCTGGCATCGTCTCGTCGTCGGCCTATAGCCGTTGAGAGAAGAATGCAAGAATGGCGGAGGACGACGCCGAGCTGATAAGGGCAGCGTTGCAACGAGACCAGCAACTCCTGCAGAGCTCGTCTTGCGGGTGCACCGCGATGGATGGAGCGACCATGGAGGATAAAGGAGAAGATCTTTCTCTGGAGGCGATTCTATCGCTGTACAACCAGCCCATCAACGAGGAGCAGGCATGGGCAGTGTGCTACCAGTGCTGCAGCACGCTGGCGAGGGGACCCGGGAGGAGGACCTCCGCGGCGGGTCTCGGCACGGCATCCGTGGCGCACCGTGCGCGGAAGATCGAGGGACTCGGGGACGTGATCATCCAGAGAGACGGATTGGTTCGTTTCCGATACGACGAGGATTCACAAGGTAATACATGCGAGTCGAGGCTTATATACACGGGCACACTCGCCTTACCGTGCACGTAATAATGCAAGAGGATGCCAGATTTGATGGTTGGATTATTATCGTGTGTGGGCCTTCCTATTTTCAATAAAAACTAAATCAAAAATGCCTCTAGGCTATATCGGCGTCTGGATTGCCCGCACTCGGCCTGTGGATCAAGGAGAAGAAGATCTAAGAGCATGTTATTTATAAGCTTCAGTGCTATAGCATTTGCCTATAATAACCACCATATGTTATTTACCTATTTGTATCCATTCAATGGTTCAGCCTACAACTATAGCTTCCCTATCAGAGGCCAACATGCCACTGATGTCAATTTCTATACCTCCAGAGATGAACCAAGACATGATTTCTCACCAGAACCCCGTGGGGTCTTGGTGAACCGTTATAGGATGGTCCCTTATTTTGAAAACAGGCCATGTTATGCTGGACATTGGCTATTTAATGTGCCTTATCCTTAAGAGCAAGAGTCTGTCGAGGTGGCATGGTGTTGATGTGGTCATCGGGCCATTGGTCTTGACCTGTGTCTAGACCAGGGCTATTGCACCTTAGGGTCGTGACACACAATTATTACAATTATTTTAAAAGTACTTGCTTTTATTAAATATAGATAAATACATATGTTTATATTTATGCATATTGGTGTTAAGGTAATGGGATGGGGTTTTAGGGAATGGTCAGGGTTTAAGGGCCCTTACTGTACGGAGATATTACCTGTGGAGGACCTTGGACGGATCCAACAGTCCCAGGACAGGCCCCGGAGCCCCCTATAGGGCCTCGGACAGGGTCAGGGCGGGTCCACCCTCTCAGGGCTTGCTGAGGTCCTCGGGTATGGGTTCCTGACATCAAACCCTGTACAGGGTAACAGAGCCTACAGACCGCTTCCCAAACTTAAAATAACAAAATGCTTAAAGGTTTAGTTAATATGACTCAGTGGTAAAGATCCTCAGCTCGACTATTTCTATATGAAGGCCATCAATCAAAATACTTGATGTGTTTATGACAATATGTTATGTTCTTCATATTTATGTAGCATGGGCAGACAATAACTAGTGATTATTTCCTAGCCTAGAGATTTTCCAGTGGCGTGACCCATGAAGCGCATTTATAGTCTGTCTCTTGGATAGCCATCTTCCAGCATTATTTAATCTATCTAAATACAAGAACCATGAATCAAAGCAGACAATAAGTGTGCATATCTTTATGAGTATACATCATTGCCCTTTATTCATCTATCCTCGTCCTGAACTGATGTTATGGCCTTACAGGTCCTAACAACATAGAGTCAGTGTGCACAGTATTACAATGACCCTTTAACAATATTTAAAAGCAGTTTTTTTCCCTCCATGCTCGTCAACGTCACAGCGCAGTATGCTTATGCAGTTTGCTGTCATGTGTTTCTCAGCTCAATTTAACTTCTACATTGCAGTCGGTCACAATACAATACTGCCATTTGTTGAGAGGGTCAACCATTGGTGAACTACTCGGTCATGTTACTGGAGAATGCAGTGTGTGATGACGTAGTTGTGGTTTTGGGATAACACTAAAGTGGATTGTAGTTTTGATCAGGCCCCCATTGTTGCATGGACGTTAAATACACAGGGGGATCAATGTTAGTCAGATGCTACCCAAAACCTTTCATGACAGAAAACAAGTGTTAAAGTGGTGAGCAGTGGAGGCAGAATCAGGCTTCTTTTGGTGGATTCAACAGCAGAATGACAACAGAATGCAACAACTTCTGCTAGATTAAAGGACAATTCCGGTATTTTCAACATTGAGCCCCCTTTCTGGTTTGTCTGGGATGAAATAGAGTGGTTGACCAATGATTTTGACTATTGGTCGTGTCTCGGGTATTTGGCTAATTTCAAATCGCCCCTGCCTGCTTCAGAATGGCTGTCTATGGGTATTCACAAACCTGTCCTTACAACAACCCTAAACGCTCGTTTTCAAAAATTTGGAACTAACCGAGTGGAAAGTGGTGTTCGTTGATGTTTTAAATCAAGTATCGTAGCGAAATACAGTTTCTGTTGTATTTTATTTGCTATTTTGTAATTTGTTTTGAAATGGAAAGCGGACCGGAACTGGAAACGGAAATCGGGCTGTTTACGTTTGGTTGTAATCTTTTCACTCAGTTCTCCACATCAACAGTAGGGCTAGAACCATGGACATATAAAGAACCGAGTGAAAATACTACCACCAGCCCCTCTTTCCGTTTCCGGTCAACGTGCAATGAGTCTTCCAACAGAAATCAATGGGATTTACATGATGCCAAATAAAACACGATAGAAACAATATTTCGCTACTATACTTGATTTGGAAAGTCAACGAACACCACTAACCGCTAGGGAAAGTAAAAGAAGAGCACATTGGGAGTCAGTTATTTGTGTCTTTAGTGAAATTGTTTTATTTTAGCAATTAATGTGTGCTTACTAAGTCTTAAAAAGGTGGGGGTTAATGTGTGTTTAGTGGTTCCTATTCATTCCTACTCAACATGAGACCGATAAACTGTTCTAAATATACAGTATATATTCACAGCTTTTTATTTTGTTTCTCCCCAGCTAAATCCCTCCCCTGCAGATCAACAGAGGTAAGTGTCCCTGTTTAAACGCATTGGATTTTATTATTCCAAAACTCAATGTGATTAATAAAATATACTGTGGATATTGTAATCACATTTGTGACTATCAAAATGAAGATTGGAAGGGAATAAAACAGGATGTTAAACGGAGGGAAAGGCAGAAGGTAGAAGGAACGCCTGAGAGGAATCAAGTTCCTTAACATCTGTCAATTTATGATTACAAGCACAGTGCTAGGGATGACCAGCATCCAAACACAAACTCTACCTTCAGCTCATAGAGAGAATGTGCATGTGTGATTGCTACGTTGATGCTAGGTTTGGAAATCAGTAAAGATATTTTAATAGAAACGCAGGAGGCCTGTCAGAGAAATAGTTTGGATTGTGAGCTAGTGGGACATGGATTCTAAGTCCTCCAAACATCCATCCAGGAAACCTTTAATTTTTTTATAACAATTTTTAACTGAAAATTTTGAATTTGGTAGATGTGATTTCCTGTATTCTGGTGAATTTTGGGGATGGTCAATACCTAAAATGTATTCAGATTCATAGCCTATGTATGTTAATTGAACCAACATGAACTAATTTCACATACACATAATTTAATGCTCAAATGCATTTTCTACATGTCTATATTCTTACATACAACTTAAAAACAACTTAAATACAAGAAGTTTGTTTTAAAACAAACAACAACAGCCACATGAGTGATTTGTATTTTTTTTCAGTGCAAAGGGCTCACATACATCATCATTCACTGATGGCACAAAACTGAAAAACAGTGGCCCAACTTTAAGGGTAACAACTAGCATTATATTCAGTGCAGTTGTAGTGGTGACTTAAGTTGAACTCTGTCATGACTTATATCGTTTCTAAGCAAACTAGACAGATGGGTTTGCCTTAAAATTCTATGAACTCTGCTTCAAATCTTGATTATTATCAATATTTTTTACAAATTTATTTTGTTGTTAAAACTATCTGCGGGCCGCACTGAGCGAGGATATGGGCTGCCAGTTGCCCATCCCTGGTCTAGGTGCTGGCCGTGACCGAGCTGTCAGTATTGTGGGAATATTTGAAGCTGAGGGTGTGTTTTGTTGATCCAGAGATATGACAGATATGGCATGCCTGTTCTTCAACGGTGGCTGCCAGAAATCCTGCTATAGTTTGTTGTGTTGTTTACCAATATCCTTAATGTAGCAGAAACTCTACATGCTGCTAAACGTCTGTCCAAATAAAACAATGGCTAACAGGCCCTTAAGAATTTAAGATAATATAAGCAAAACATTCCTGTGACTCTGGTTTGTTGCCATTCTCTTTTGGGTCATAGTTATTTGCAGCCTATTTTAACCTACATTTTATTTGCCTAATCACACCCTGTATCTCACCCCCCCCCCCCAGTCCTAGTGACAGCAGTTCTGTTTGATTGGCAGTGGAAATCCCTCACAGTGAGCTGTCTTCTGTTGTGATAGCTGTGAGTGACTTCATCAAGGCCAAATAGGACTTCCACTACTCACTGTGTATGTTGTTACAGTCAATGCTCCAAGGCACTCAGATGACAATATAGCTGTTCACCTCGAGGGCTTATTTCTACTGTTGATTGATATGATTTACCTTATTGTGGTGGTTGAGTGGTGGGTTAGGATCAGAGGATATGTGTTAAGAACCTGGAAGTGTAGTACATTGTACATATTTATAGGGAATTACCAGATCCCAGAACTGTGACAACAGATCTTGAATTAAACACACACACGCCTGCACACTGCAGCAGAGTATGTGAAAGTTGTCTTTAACTCCCCACACAGCTTGGCATTATAGACGAGTTGAGTAACATTGTGTTGGAGCGGGCTTGAAACACTCCAGTTTTGGGTTTTATTTATATGTGGGATGTGCTTCATATTGAAACCAACAGGACCGGTGTGGCTGCACCTGTACGTGTGTGTATGCCTGCGTGTGCGCATGTGTGTACTTGTGTGGGTACCTGTGTGTGTGTGTGTGTGTGTGTGTGTTAGGGTTGAAAGGATGCTAGAGCAGCTGTGAATGACATAATATTGTGTTTGTGTGTCACAACCATTGAACTGGGAGCACGTAATAACAGAAAACAATTGGTGGTGGCTGTAACAGAAAATGCGGTGACGTTAAGTGTGCGTTATAAAAACCAGACCGTCCAAAGTAATCAGTACGTTCTTGTTTTTTAGGCATCAAGTCACCCACCGTCGTTATTTTCCCTTTCTAATCAAAATAACAACACATGATAGCCTATGCTGGTTACCTCAGTATGTTTAGATCTACATAATCATTTTTTTAAAGGTAAACACACTGTACTTGGTGTAGCTGCCATCCCTCTGGAGCCTGCAGCACTGCCGTCCCGTGGTGTAGTCTAAGCCCAGGAAGTGTGAACTAAGCTGCATGGCATTCCACACAGCCAAAGATTAACCGCTCATCGTGCATATTCCATTCGTTATGTTTGGCTCTTTTGATGGGAATAAATCACTGACTTACGGCATTAGAGAAGCAATGAAGAGAGTTCATAATGCGATGTTACCTTTCTTGTTGCAAACATTGCGTTTTGTCTTCACACTGATGTAGGTGATCCTGGCTCTGTCCGTGTTGTTTGAGTGAGGGAGAATAGGGGAGGAGAGAGATGGGCAGAATGTCGATGAGAGGATGGGGGTTTGGGTGAAGTGTTGTTTCTCTGTTTGAAGCAATGGCTTTAGAATGATCCTCAGCAGTGAAGTACACCAACCAGACTCATAACCAGTCATAAGACTGAGACTCATATTCCAAACTCATTAATTTCCGTGAATAATCTCTTGTGGTCTCCAAATGAGATTGGCCAGTGCTGACTCAAAGACAGTAGCCAATTAAACACATTATGCTTATAGCTGATTGACAGACTATGAAAACACAGCTGATTATGTGTTGTGGAAATAAGGGTGTGGTTCCATAGGGATTTAACAACATGACTTTTTACATCAAATTGAATGAACCGAAATGAATCTTCTTTCATTATTATGAATACTAGTTTCATTACATGGCAGGTCTCACACTGAGGAATAACATTTGTATTTATTGTATTTATTTAGGTCCAAAGATGTTATGTATTAACTGATAATACGTACAGCAACAAGCTAATTTGGGCTTGTTCTGGTCAGTTGTCATTTCCCCTCACCAAAGACTATTCCCCTTGCTTTCTGCATTTTCCATGTAATTCCTTTACAATTCCTTCAGAAGATAGTGGATGACTGAAGCAATGGCATTTTACATCACAAACATAAGCAGTCATTGTATCTACCATGACAAACAGAGCACGATGAGATTATCCACTCACAGTTTTTCAACGCCTTAAGAGATGCTCACAAACTCGTCTCATCTCATCTTTGCATAAACAGGAAGGCAAGCAATAGGAATATACCATGAATCACATGGTGTCTGAGCTGCAATATCAAAACTTTCAGTTAGGTCATGCTGCCCATTCTTTACTTTGGCACAGGCGTGTGTCGGTTGTGTGTTGAATGTTTGCCTATAGGGCGGATGTGAGGGGTTGTGCTTCAGTGGGTGTGGAGTCCTGCAGACAAAGACATTTCATTCACCTCAGGTGGTGGTGGTGGACCTGGTTCTCAGGCGTTTAGACAGAGCCCTCATAGCCCTAGTCCTAAACCCCTCTATTGATCTGGGGGTCATGTGGCCGGTGCTCTTGATCTTCAGCCCCCCTCCTCATAATCACTCTCTGTCCCCGGTCCTCAAGTCTGTCTAGTACAGGCTTGCACTGAAATAGTTGGGGTCATACACTGATACACAGCCCTTCTCTTTAGTGGAGTCCATTCAGATACATGTATTCTGTGTGTGAACAATTTATTACAAATGATATACCATATGTTTTGCAATGTTGCTCATTCCTCCGGCGCTTCAATAGAGAATGTGCCACATACTTCCCTTGGTTGTTTGGATGTATTGTGCAAGATGGCGAGAAGTATGTGGGCTCATCTACATGTATAGGATTAGGTGTTCCTTAGAGGAGAAGCCTGGAATGTTTGTTGTATTTAAACTGAAACTACAGTGTTGCAGTCCTATACAGATAGAGGAATAGATATTTGAACACTCTTTGAGCGTTCAAATGATCATTTTAATCACCAACATTCACTTGCACAGTTGAATTAAAAATAAAATGTCCCAGAAACGTCAACCTGTTTTAATATGAGGTGCAAGAGGCAAGTCAATTATAACAGGTTATTTATGTGTTCATCCTGTCAGTGAGGAACTAAGGCTATGTTTATCCATACACACCCTGAGTCATCTTCTAAAGGCGTGGCATCAGTCTTCTTGGGAAGTGTGTGTGTGTGTGTGTGTGTGTGTGTGTGTGTGTGTGTGTGTGTGTGTGTGTGTGTGTGTGTGTGTGTG